>VZTI01005245.1:2125833-2200379 GCA_013397865.1 Struthidea cinerea | reverse complement strand
CCGGCCCGGCCCGGCCCGGCCCGCCTCCCCTCGCTCGCCGGGCGCCTGCGCGGCGGCCGCCTAGGGCGGGCGGGGAGTGCCCGGCCGCGCCGCTTCCCCTGCCGGCCCTGCCCCGGGGGCCATGTTGGCCGGGCGGTCTTCGCCTCCGCTCGCAGGGATGCTCTCGGGGGCTGTTGTCGCTGTGTTGTCCACATGAAAAGACTGTTTCCCCCGCCCGTGGCAGGGTAGCGGTGCTGTGCGGCCAGCGCTGCGTTTCTGGGGAAGCACGACGGAGAGGCACCCCGTGCTAATGCATCGCAAGGCCGGGGGGATCTTGGGCGTCTTGTTACCAAAAAAATCGCGTGTCCACGCATATAGCTTTATGTCGGTACAAAAATAACGTTTCGAGAAGGGAAAAAACCAAGTTTCCTACCCTTCTGGAGCCTCTGCGATGGCGTGCCAGCTGCCGATCCGCCCTCGCCACCTCACCCGACCTCGCCACCCGGTCAGGAGATCCTAATCCACCTTCTTGTTCAGATCTTCTCTCGGGGGTCGCTTTTCCGACTGCCTTCCCCCTGCTAATCTCCATCCTGACTGTTTTTGACTGTATCACATTAAAAAGAACGGAGAGGGTTGTAAAAAGAGAAGTGCACAGACAGGCGTACCGCCCAAGAACGGCCCGGGCGGTCTGTTTACATTCCCTGTTGCCCGTGGCTGCCGACCCTCCCCGTGTTCCCTGTTAGCAGCGCCTGTTTTGGTCGCTGTTGCCTCTGGAGCAGCGAAAGCTTCCTGAGCGAGGGCTTTGTCACCTCTGCCTCTGCAAAGCGCCCTGCCAGACACGGGAGGAATGTCAGTGCCAGCCCCACTCACTCAAGCAGAGTTTAGGTCCGGTGGGACCCTGTGTAACTGGTGAGCAGCAGTTTTTTACTGTCGATGTGAGACAGGAGAGAGCACCTATCTGTAATGAAATGCCTGCGAGCAAAGTAAAATGTTCTTCTGCGATGTCAACAGCGGCGGGGGAAAACAGAAGAAAGGTTCTGCACTGATAGTGTTTCCAAGTTTCACACATCTTTATTCATGAATTTCAAGATCAAGGCAATAATTTTGGTATAATATACTTGCCGATTGCGCTTGAAACTGCTAGGTCCACCATATAAAGTTGTTTGTTTTGTTATTACAGTGATTTATTTCGTAATGTTCAATCAGGTCGAGTTCAGTACATTTTCTAAAGTAATGCGCAAACTTGCTACAGAATGTGAAAAGCCAGCTGGCAAAAATACAATGTTCAAAATACATATTCCAGGTTTGCCAGGAATCTTTCCTCTCTGATATGTGTGGAAACCAGGCCAAACATAATTTCCATATGTTTTTAGGGTGTTTTTCAATTACCAAACTACAACAATGCTTTTATAGATGGTTTGGGGCTGTCTGAATTTGGAGATGGATTTGATTCTTTAGTGCAGAAACATAGTAGGTACAGAAACACCAACCTGATATGCAGATTATTGTATTTCTTCACGTCTCTTTCTCTTTTTTTTTAGTAAAACACAATAAATTATCCTGAAACAATGGAATTCACTCTTTATGCACTGATTGATTTAAGTTGCATTTTAGATCTTCTCCTTATAGCTAAGAGATAGGAATAGCTTATGTGGGGAAAGCACTTTAATAAATATGTCAACCATTGAGCTTTACCTCATGTTTTTTGTCACTGCTGATGCATACCAGCCACTTCAGGTTCAATGTATACACATTACTGAACATACAGTTATTCAAGACAATATGATGTAAGAATACTAAGATGCTTAGACCGATAACAGTATTTCCATATGAGGGTTGAATAAATAAATTATTAAATGAATAATGAAAACAAAAAAATCTGTCTGTAGAAAAAGTTGCACTGCATTCACAAACTCACAGTCTGGAAAAGTAGGAAAGGATTGTTTCTAGTTTTCTGGAACATAAACTTGCAGGAACTGATGTAGATGTGCATCCCTCAGTAACTGGTCTGTATCATTTATTGGATCCTGTTGTTTGAAGAAACAAGCATTTAAAGCTTATGTTGCTACATTACACATCTAAGTAATTTTGAGTTCAAGTCACTTCACATTTCTGTAACACTTGGGAGCTTGACCATCTTCCTCCTTTATTTCCTATAAAGCAAATATAAGTATTTTAATTTGCCTTGCTTATTCTTACTCCAGATTTAGATTATCTTGTTGCTGTTCTTCAAATTAATTAAAAGATGCAGTTTCTTTTGGTAAACCACATAAAAAAATTCTTTTGATTTTTTTTATGTGTGTAATTTCAAATTAGTAATTTGTCAGCCATATTTTTTTCGTGCTGTTTTTTTTCCCATTAGCTTCACCACATCTTGCTACATGTCCAGACCTTAATCTTTGTCCTTTTCTGTCTCTTGACCTCACACTCTTGAGTCTTGACTTCAAGGTTTGAGCAACTTTCACTTGAACTTCAGCCTGTGAATATCTAATTATTACATCTAACTAAATAGGAACCTTCCTATGACCTGTTTCTCTCACTGCTTGTGAACTTGGATACCGCAGGCAACCCTTCCTTAGAGAGTTGGTAACCTGAAGTCTCTTTCTTTTGGTTTAACACTGATGGTGTCTCCTGCCAAAACTCAGAGCATGATGTATCAGCAGCCCTCCCTCCAGCCATAGAAGGCTAGACGCAGCTTGCTGTGAAGCCTGCCAACTCCACTCCATGTGTCAGCCGGAGGGAATCAAACAAGAGCAATGAAACGTGTTTTCTACCTCCAGAGTCTGTAGCCTCTGGCACTCACTGGTACAGGAGTAAAGGAGGACCGGTAGCACAGCTGGCCTGGCTCAGGTCCCATGGTTTTACTCTTAAAAGCAAATGTTTCTTGTGCAGACTTGTCCCAGCTTATTTTACAACCCATTTAGAAACTGCTGTGTTAAAACTACTTTAATTTTAGAACTCATTTCAATCCCATTTTCAAGTGACAGAGCTGATCCAGCAGTCATTAAAGGGCAGTGTTTTGTTGCTTACAGGGGTCTGGATTTGAAGATATCCTGGCTTCATGTGCCTGAGCTTGGCAAAAGCATTAACTCTTATCATCTTAACGTAGTCTATTTCTCTGGCACAATTTCATTCTGAATAGCAGGAAAGCTTGTATAGTTCTTCTTTATAGCTGTAAAAGAGGTCATAAACATGAAATATGGATAGGCAAATCCAACTCTCAACCTACCATCTACTTATTTGTGCACTGTACGCTCTTAGGGCAAAACACTGTCAAAAGTGATGGCTGCCTTTGAGAACTTCATCTTTAACCGCCAGGGCCAGACACATACAGCAGGGCTTTCTATAACCAAGGGCTGCCAACCTCCATGGCAACCCAGGGTGATCTTGGGCCCGTAAAATGTCTCAGATCAGACCATTTTGGAAATCAGCATCCTTAGCCCGTGATTCCTCCCTCTTTAAAGTGAGAATAATGAGATTTCTAACCATAGTTTGGTATCTTCTAATCATGCGGGTTTTTGATTTTTGTTTTATAAAAGCACAAGGTAGTTTTTAGAAAGTGTAGAATTCCGGTTCAGAAGCAGAACAGAGCATCTCAAATGTGTGTAGCTGATGCAAGGGCAACCATGGCCAATTTCATTTTTTACATTAGAAGAAAAAAGAAAGTAGGAGAGCATGTGTCATTTTGATCTAATGTTTGCCTGAAGAGCACAGAGAAGTCACAGCTGCTCATCCTTCAGCAAAGAAGCTTGCACCCACTTTGTAGGTATAAACAACAGTGATCTCTGTTTCTGTAGGGAACGCAGGGCCTTACTTTGTGATATGTGTGCAGCTCTATGCACTCAGTCATTACCAGTCTATGTGACTGTTCATACTGTAGAAATAATCTTTCTGTTTTCAAAGGTGCATAAGATTTGTGCACTACAGTAGCAAAATTGTGCAATGCTGGCATAAATAATCTGTTCTGACAACCCCTCAGGGACTAACTCCTGTTGACAGGATGTGTGAGTATTGTCCCAGGATGATCTGATGCATTGGTAACTGCACTGTAATAATGGAAGCATGAGATGGGCCTCGAATACCATGGCTTTGGTGGCAGGCTCAGCTGGGTTGGCGAGGTAATGCAGCTCAGCTTCAAAAGGAAAGGCAAAGAAGCTAATAGTCACTGTAGAGGACCATCTGTTAGATAGACAAAATGCCCTATGTTGTATTAAGAAAACCTTTGGTAAGAAACAACCTGAAATTTAAGTGAATTTTTTGTCATTTTTCTTTTCATTTCTTACTTTGCTCTGCATGCCATTTGTAACAATAATCTGCTATCACTCTATTGTTGCTACGTGCATATATCAGTAAGAAATCACACTTCCATGGTGCTGACTCATAGCCATTTAGAAGGGAAGACTCATTAAGGGAGTGCAAATTAGCCACACTGTCCAAAGGAGATTGTTCTTTATGTTTTGGAATCAGGATGTGAGCAGCTATCCCTCTTCCCTGCTGCTCTTGGCAGCATCCTTCAGGAGGTGGACAGACAGAAGTCTATTTCAACAGCCCTGTAGGACAGAATAAAAATCTTGTTCTCCTGGCCTTTGTCTGCTGTAGGCACACACACGTCAGCTGGTGTATACATTTCTTACTTGTATTTAGGTATTGCAAGAAATCTGTTTGACTGTGTACCTGGTTCTGACACATGGTTGTGACTGTTCACAAGGACAGGAGCTTCTGAACACTGTGTAAGCCTTTGGTTACTGCAGATCAGCTTTACAGTTGGAATTATATTAGGCAATACACAGGAGTATTTTAGGGCACTGAATACTGCATCAAAACGCTGCAACCTTATGGCGCAAAGTGCTGCAGGCACGTGATTTGAATGTGCTAAAAAAGTGTTCCAGTTTTTATTGGTTTGAGTATATTCTATCCATACCACACCAGTTCCCCCCAGACAATATAAAGCCAGTATAAATAACAAACTCAGTACTCTGGATAATTCACCAGAAGTGCCATCATGCACTCCTGCCTCGTAGGTGATCCAGTGCCACACAAATCAAATCTTAATGATCTTGTCAGCATGTCCTTACTAAAGCTGAAATTTCTTAATTGTCTGAGCTTCACTTCTGTCTGACATACATATGAGCACAAAGAAATCTAATATTTACCACCGCAGCTGTTTTCTACCTCCTTCCTCATCTGCAGCCCCCCAGGGATGCCATTCTAATAATGTCTTGTGTAAACAGCAGTCGGCAAAAATCCTGAAGTCCCTTCTACAGGAGGTATGACATCACTGTGACATACATATCTTGAATTCCTTCAAAAAATTATTTCTTCCAGGTAATGCCAACCAGGGAAACTGAGCAAACTGAGGGTGTTCCTGGAGGGCCTTACTCATCTCTGGCTGAAGAAAGCATCAGTCTTTGTGTTGGCTGCAGGGGATGAAAGTGTGGAGTTACAGGCTGAGGGGTAGTTACCACCTACCCCTGGTGGTCCCAGGGAGAGGCCCGGTGGTCCGTGTTGCTCTTTGGGGACTTGCTAATGAGATTTGCCAAATGCAAGGCCTGTGTGGTTGGTCCTGACTCCGCACATTCCCAGCTAGAGGAAAACCACCACATGGGGATAGGCTAAGGTGAGGCAGCAGCACTGTCTCTCAGGTAAAGACTCATCTGGCAGCAGCTCCCCCAGGACAGGGCTGGGTCCCCTCCATGGCACTGCCTGGCAACCTCTGCCTTGGCTGCACTGACTGCATCATTCCCAAGCCCTGGCAGCTAGACCTCCCAGGATCTTCTCAGGACCTTTATAAAATGGGCACAGTTTTTACAGCTGGTCTGCACCAATAAGATGGTTTCTAGTATTTTCTTTCAATCTGTGTCAAAATCTAAAGTTTCCAATACCACTTGAAAAGGAAAATGCCACCCAACCAGCAATCTGGTCCTTATCACAGCTGCTCAGTCTCAGTACCCAAAAGTTAAGTTTCAATCAATTTAGTCTTGGATGCCTTTTCAACTTCAGATAAACCAGAGCTCTGTGTACTTAACAGCTTTCAGAGAATATCTGCAATTAAATATGATACTTTGAATTCATTTCAAAATATCTGACTTGCTATGGTACATTTCCAAAGATAATTTCATTAGGGTTTTTCTTTCTGTGACAGTACCTGGGAACAAAACGCTGAAATTTTCTTCTCGTAAGTGGCTCCCACTGAAATCAATGGAGCAAACTCAGAGGTACAGTCTGCTGAAGGTAGCCCTTTTCTTTCCACAGACCAGATCTGGATGTAGGGACATTGGCTGATCATCTCTGCTAAGAGATCTAAAAAGGAGTATGTCTTACAATCTTTCACATTCTAGTCAGTGGCTTGAACCTGGCCCACGTGAGTGGTGGTTTGATGTCTTTCATGAGAACCATCAGTTGTCAGTTCTGGCACAATCAGAATAAACCTTGTTGTTTTTTAATCTGGAATGGCAGCAAAAGGTTTTGTGATCAAAATGTATACCTCTCCACCTGCAGATGTGCTGGGTGTCACCATCATCAGTTGCAATGAGCTGTCAGAATCTAACCCTCAATGACAATATCAGGTGAAGAGATAAAGTTGTAACTGTCATGTCCTGAAAGTTCTGTTGATGTAAGGACCAACATTCCTGATGACCTCAAGCGAAGAAAAAAATTATCTTATTCTGAAGAGAAGGATGGTGAAAGCATTAACCTAAAGAGCAATGTCATAGTGAATTAAAACCAACAGTTGTAGTACTTAACTGTTTTTAAAGGTTAGTTCAGTCAGGTGTTCCACCACTTCTACTATCATAGCCAAGTTGAAATTCTCTCAGCAGACAAAGCAGTCCTTCATCCCTACCAGGATGTAAAGTTGCAGGAGAGAAGCCATGTCAGTAATAGGTAGATTTGCAAATATCCATTTAAAAATAGAAACGTGTAGGAAAAACCTCTTTCTTTTGGCTGACTTATGCTGAAAGTTCCCATCTGGGTTCGGATTTGCATATACAAAAAAGTAGAGTTAACATTTTCAGAATATCCCAGTGGTCCTAGTTTTTAACTTTTTTTTAATGGGCAAATATCTCTCTGGTTACACAGTGTCCAGTGTAGCAGCATGGTAAAGACAGGCTGTTTGTGACTAATTAACCCCCATTTGTAGAACTTTTGGGGCCACTAAGGCAAGCAGAAAACTATATCCCACCTTATATTTGGAGAAAAGGATCTAGGGCGTGCCTCCAGTGTGCCGTTAACTTCCTGCAGAGTATTTTCTCTGGTGGAAGATATCTGGACATTAAATATTCCATATGCAATCACCTGATGACAACCAAATCTAAATTTTCCAATTGAAAAGTATCAAATTTTCCAAATATTTTACATTTTTGTTGAAAAAAACCAAAACCAAAACCAAAAACAGGCGTTTCAGTCTGCTCTGGTCTTATCAGAAATTAAACTTTGCAAAAATAATACCAGAAAGAAGTCTGAAAATCATTTGTCGTGTTAATTGAACACTAGCAACAGGATCCATGAAGTCAATCCAGCTTGACTGCATTATCACAGCTGATATGTTATTCTAAGTTTATAGAATGGTATTTTTTGTGTTTTTCTCCGTTTTTCAGTCTCCTTTAAGTGTGGGTCATGCTGGCAGCCTCTGTGAAGTTGTTGCTTTTTCAAACTTAGAAAAATTATTTGAGATTTAATATTTGATTTTTTTTCCCTCTGCTCTCTCCCAGACATAATCATCCTCAAATAAACAGTTTGCTGTTAAAGAAGATGTTACACTGGTTTCTGTCATAATATGCTGCATCTATCCTGACTTCAACTTTAAAATGTAATTCGAATGCAGTGGTTCTTCTAGGTGATTTTCCTCCTAATTTACATCTGCATTTGCTCCACCCCTGGTGCTCACTGAACACTGAAAGCATCATATTAAGAAAGCTTAAAGAAGCCATATCTATCACATTTTTTCTGTCTGTAAAATATTTAATCTTCAACAAATGATGCTTTTCTAATCCATTTCTTACATTCCTTGAGATGCATGGCTCATCTCTCAAACATAGTTCTCATTGTGTCTTGAATTGGATTATTTAAGGAGCACTGATTAAATCCCTAAAAGCCTTTATTGGCATACTATCATTTCTGCTACACTTGGAAGTTTTATTTTCTTCCTGGGCACTTTGGGTAATCCCAGTGGCAGAAAGGCTTTTTGGAAGAAGGATGCATAGCTGAAAACAAGACCAGGGCCCACACATCTCACAGACAGCAGGACCATCTACCAAGATTCCAGAGTAAAGGTTACATATTAGCAAGAGCTTTTATCAACATTTCTTATCAGAAAAACTCATAGGTGATCCCACTATTAATTTAAAGCTAACCTAACAGTTTCCAGAAAAGAGTGGCAGAAGCACCACATTTTTCTGTGTTCCTGGGAAGTAAAGCAATTCAGGGTTTCAGATTTCTTCCTACCTCCTCACCAGGGCAAGTCGAATCTTTGATCTCTGAGTGGGAAGAATGCAGATTTTATGGTGTGACAGTTTCTCTGAAGACTTGAGTGCTGACTTTCTTTTCAGTATTGGCCTGAATCCATTAAACCATACATGAATGCACAATACTGTAAAATTTCCACTGCAGTCTATTCATTAAAACTGCAGTCTGTTCTGTGGCTCAATCAGTGCAGAAAGATTGAAGTCAACAATTTCTTCTGTTGTGTTTTGGTCCATAAATCTGCTGGTCCAGATTCATTCCTGGTACAACTCCAACACTGCAATGTGGATAGATGCTGTATTTTTTTCTTTTTCCCTGAATTAAATTGTCTACCCAAAAAGATGACAAATCTTCAAGAGTATTTTGCTTAAGCAAGACTGAAAATGCCATAGAACATAGACAAATTAAAGAATTTTAGTTTAAAATTTACTGCAGGTTTGCTGACAACTGATTGTTAAGTCTATCTATTCTGGGTTAAAACAATAATCATAAATCAAAGTGAAAGAAAAGATCGGATAAATACAGCTACTTAAAACCAGTTATTTTTTCAGATACACCTTTCAGGGCTTCTAGGCAATGCATGTACTGTTGACAACTGTATGATGACTCGGGCAGATTAAGGAACGGCGATGTGAGAACTGCCCGAGTGAAGCACTCTTCTATTCTTCTGTTTTATTACTGCATCGCCTCTGGCTTCAAGAGCCAGGCAGAGCCAGCTGGAGTGGGAAGGCAAATTTACAGATGTTAACACATGCCTTTGGCATTTTCTTTCACCAAAGTCAAGGATATCATCTGCAGTCTTCTAAGGGCTGATGTGTGGCTTGGAGATGAAAGACAAAACTTACCGGGGGATGCAGCGGACTGATTAACAACCTAGGACACTGTGCTTTAGAAAGTATACTCTGGTTATTTTTTGTTTTCATGAAAAGATGTAAAAACCACTGTCTGCGTTGACGAAGGGACTCAACACGGTGGGAATGTCACCACTAGGTGGCACGAACCTGATGCAGCAGGAAAAAAATGCTGAAACACTTAGTGCTTTGAACAGCTGCCATCCAGTAAGTGAAAAGACTGCCACTGCCCGACCACCACTCTAGCCATCAGCACAGGACTCGTCCGGAGAGCCCACTTCATTCTGATTTGTACAACAGTCTTCTGGATATTGGGGGAAGGAGGATGTGTTTGGAACAGAACCTCAGTGTTGCCTCCTCCCCCCAAGCAAAATGAAAATCCATTGCTAATAAGTAAGGGGTTTTTTTCTATTTCTGCAGCCTTAAAAGTATTTAAAGCACACACTTTTTTTCCCACTTGGAGCTGCAGTGATGTGGACAGCTAGGACCACATCATAAAAATAAGGTTAGCTGGCTGCCATTGTGGTCCCATTCCCTTTGGCTGTGACCACACAGCTCACTCGGTATTTAGGCCCCAAGGTTATAAAGTGAAGTATCTCAGCAGCGCTTTGCCCCCAGGTCAGCACTGACCCTGTACTGCAGCTCTGGGGAGAGCTGCTCTCATGGTGTCCTCTGAGCAGACTGTCAACCCGGAAGACTCCAAATAATGGCTCTCCAAATAGGTATTAGAGATCCCAAGATAATTCCAGGTAAAACAAGTGATCCTCAAGATTTCTTTAGGGATATGCACTCTAGTATACTGGTGATTTCTTATTCAGATTTGCTAGTATCTACTCCATTCCTTTAAGCAGCATTTCTAGATAAATATGGTAATTGATCTCTCCTAAAATACAGGAAAGATGGCCTTGCTATTTATGACAAAGGAGACTGAGCGCCACAGAAATGCATTTTGGTTAGGTTTGCAAGTCTTGATTAAGCTTTTGTAACAATTTATTTCTACAGCATTATAGATGTAGAAAGCACTTTAAAGAGAGAGAATGTCTGCTTTAAATGTGGTATCATATATGCAGAAGGCACTCAAAATAAAGAAAATGGAAGGTCCTTCTACTAAAGCACCTATGCTTTAAATGAGATTAAGTGCAGGATAAGATGACAATAAACAAAGGGCTGGATGAAAAGCTGGCAGTGGTGAACAGTCAGACTTAATAATATGACCATATCTTATTTCCTCCTCAGATTTTTTTAATACAGTAAATTTATTGTAATAGGATTTCTGGACAGCATCCACTTGAAAGCCTGCACAGAGGTTAGCAATAGAAGACTGAAAAAAAATTGAGACATGTCAAAAGATTTTAAGGAAGTCTAAGGCTTCAGGAAGAAAAAAGATCAGAGACTATTCCTTTAAAAATAGGTTTAACAATTCCCATTTCTTACACAGACAGCATGGTTTAATATATTATTCTAAGTTCCTGAGTCATTTGTGTCAAACGTCAGGTTTGGTTTCCTGGAAGTGTGATGCTACACCCAGACACTACGGTCACAGTGGTTATGCACATGAAGCCAGTGAGAAACTGCAGGGGTAAGAAAGAGTTCCTTACAGGAAACTTGATTTTTTGACAGAAAACAAAGTAAGTTCTCAATTTTGGCTAATGAGGTAAGAAAGGGGGGAAATACTCTTTTACATATGACATAGAGGAAAGCAAACTATTTCTGAGAAAAAACTTCATTTTGCTAAAACCTGAGTTTTCATTAGTACAAGCTTCAATCATCAATTCTGAAACATTTCTAAGGCATTTTGTGTATTCTCACACTGCAAGTCCTTGCCTGAGAAGGACTACAGTTTACATGCAGTGGTCAATTATATGCTATTTAGCAACAGATTTACTGTGGGCACTTAGAAACCCTGAAGCTTGAAGCTTGCACAGGGCAGGAGCTTGTTCAAGGGCCTTTGCTTCAAGCAGGCTTTCAGCTCAGGCAGAGATGTTTCACCATCCTATTCCCCTGTCTGTGGAGCAGAGCTTGGTCTCACCCTGTTTCCCATTGGAAGTACCCAGCCCTTGTGAGGCACCCAGCTCCCCTGGTCCCACAGCAGTGACAGGGGCACAACTGATGCAGGGAACAGCCCAGGGAGCAGACCTTGAAACAGTACCTGCAAAGGCAGACTGAATTACTGGGACTCAGTATTTGCCAAATAAATAAAATTAAATTAAAAAAAAAAAAGAAAAAGAGCCTGCCTGTTCACATCAGGGGTGCACAATTAAAGCTCTGCAAATTCAAAACATCTGATGTTCACACTCTTCCTTTCTAAAGAGAGGCAGGAATTTGGGCTGTTTCACAGACAATTGGTGTGTGCTATTTTTGAGACCAAAAGAAGGAGAGAGGCACTTGTTGCATCCAGACCCTGGAGAGTGCAGCCCTGGACTTCCTTGTAAAAATCTCCTTTTCGCCTTTCCAGCCCCACCCTTCACATGCCCCAACCCAGAGTGCACAAAGATACAGCATTTCTTTTCTGCTCAGCTTTCCTGAGTAAAATGGCATGTTTGTTAGTGTTGGTCCTGTTGCATTTGAATCTATGTTACAATCAAAGGAACTCATTTTGACCAAATCTTCCTGGGACAATCACTGGGCTTAGTAGATCTTTTTCTCTTTGTCTGTTATAGCTAAAAATCTATCTAGAGATCAGCAACTGCAAATCGGCTGTCCTAGAAGAAGCAGTAGTATTATTAGTATTTTATATTCCTGAAGGAAAGCAGTTTTTTAGGTCAAAACATTACATGATAGTGCTGTTTGACGTGCTACACCAAACATCTGTACTCATTTCCATTAACTGCGAGTGCGCTGGATCAATATTCAAACACGATAATTTGTTCTCTGCAGTACCACCGAGCATCGAAAAACTGTCTCTAAAACCTGGGTGGTTAATGTGAACCAGGCATTTTTAAATAGATCAGCAGGCCCACCCATGATTATAAGCCTGAACATAAGGCAGCATGTTTTACAAGGTCAATTCCAATTAAAGCTCCTCTCCCAACCCAAATATCTTTAATCTCCAAAGACTGCTTGTATGCATCATTTCACTTATGCAAGTCTGTTTTGTGATTACTTCCAATTACTTCCCTGCCCACGTAGGTTTCTCACCCTCATCCGTCATGGTTACGAGTACACACATAGGGATGTAAGTGGCCCTAGCATACTACAGCTGCTTTCCTCAGGTGCTCCTTTGTAGGGCAGCCTTCACGATATGATTTAATACTTAAGAACAAGCTGGCATGTGGGGGAAGGGGAAAGAACTGCTCAGACGATGATGCTTAGTAGATCACGTTCCTGCTATTTTAGTTACTAGTTTCACTTTTTCTCTCTACAGTATATTCACAAACATAAAGTAACAGAGTTACTAAAAAGAGCACAGGAGATGGGTTTTTGATAGTAAAAATAGAATGAGATTTTAGTCTTAAACATGGATCAGTGTCAAAACTCCTGATCTATACTGGAGGAGGACTCAAATGTCAAGGGTAGATCTTGATCTTAATTCTCTGCATGGAAATCTGAAGTAGCTCCACACTTTGTCAAATGTTTTATTGGAAACCTCACTGAGAGCACAGTGTGAATCAAAGTTCTCAATCCAGGACCAAGAATGGAAATTTGTTCCAGCTCATTTTAATTAAAAAATAATGTTTTAAAAATGTTAACACTGAAAAGGTCAATCAGGACACACTGTAGTATTTGAACAGAGTAGAAAGACATCTGTCTCCAAACGCTACCACAATATACTGATTTCTTGCTTACTTTTAAACAGGCATAAGAAGCGATGGGCTTCTGCAATTGGTCTGTGCCAGGAAAGGGGAGTGATTCCGTCTGATTCAATGTTTGTTTCCCTGCTTTGCATCAGCCCCACCATACAAAGGAAGGTGGGAAACAGCCAGTCTCCTGACCTGACTGCCCTCTCTCTGGGGAGCTCTCGTCCAGCACCAAGCTGCCACGTACCCTTTGGTGCATCAGAAGAGGAAAGGTGGGGAGGGAGATGGCCAAGCCTGTGGTGCTCCCATCCCATCTGTCATCCAGTCCAGTGGGACACTCGCTCCTCAGGAGAGCAGAGCAGCCTTCGGGCTATAACTGGCTTTTCTGAAACATCTCTGCTCAGCTCGGCTATGCCTGAAAATCGGACCCAGTGGATTTACCAGTATGCGTGAGAGCAAATTATGGCCCTGGCTCTTTAGTTTCATTGTTTTGTGCTGATGATGCAATATGACTAATTTGTTAGGAGTAATAGTGCTGCACTCAAATATGCCCCTCTCAGAAATAGATTCCTCGCAGGCTCATTAAGGAATTTGTTTTAGAAAAACAAATGCATTTGTCTTAGTTCCTGAGAGCAAAATGACTTTAAAGTAACAGATACTCCTTTCAAACTATACCAGCTTGCTGGTGTATTATATAAAAGGATTAGGTGGTATCACACCTCATTTGAATGGTGCTTTTGGACATGCCATTTAACCACTGCCTCAAAAAAAAAAAAAAATCGAAAAACATATTTTATAACAAAAATGGTCTCCTTTTAAACAGACATTCCCTACAGTACTGAGGCCTGGAGTTTGCTGGTGTGGGACTGTCACTGCAGAGTAGGCTGATAGTGCCAATACCTTTAATTAAAGGTCTGAATTAAAGAAAGCAAATATTTATCTGAAAGGAGATCCCAAGTACACACAGTACATTTCTAATCAGTGTCCGTAAATACAACTGATGGTAAAGGAATCCTGCCTTTGAACTGATTGCTCTGATCAGGTTTGGTTTTAATTGAGTTCAGATGTAAATAATTTCTTAATAGTATGCAGTACTACAGAAGTCATTGGTGTTTGTGTGCTCCCAGTTGGGATTGGGGGTGAATTATGAAATTCCTCTTCTATTTCTCTCTGACTGTTGTGTCAAGTTTATTTTTCTTTCATTGGCGTAGGAAAATGAGAATATCTGTATTAGTTAACCTCACCCAAAACACAAGAGGCCAGAAGGGTTTTACATGGAAGTGTCCTCCTTCAGGTTCAGACTCCATGATTTCTACAGGTATACAAATCTAGCCCTAAGTGTTAAGCATGGGTTTTCTAGGAAAGCTGGTGATTGGAAGAACATGAATAAGAGTGTCATAAAATGGCAAATGTTCTGGAACAATATTCACTTAAAGATAGAAGGAATTCCTTTGAATATGGCAATATTTTGGGGAATGCCTGAGAAATTTTCCATTGCCCTTATAACAATTAATCTGAAAATTCTGCCTCACTACTTCCCATCATTTTTCAATTTGAAAATTTTATAAGGTCATATTAAAAAACAAGAGGTACTAGGAAAGATACCTTGCTAATTTGGTATATTCTTTACATATGCCTGCACAATCAATTTAGATTTTGAGGAGAAACAGAACAAGTGTATACATTTGAATGAAACAATACGTAATATATTTATCATCAAAATTTGCTGCATTGAGCAGCAAATCTCTGCTGGAATTCCTACAATGAGTAAATTAGCAGGCAAACTGTACCTGAAGTGTTATCCCCAAAAAGCACACTTGATTGGAGACTATGTCTGTGCTTTCTGCAGGAGCTGCCCGTGTCCTGAGGAGTCAGTAGTTACACTTGTTATGACTAAGGTAGACTTTTGGAGCAGATGTTTGTATTGATCTGATTTCGAGGACACACATCACTGTAGTGTCCAAGTCACCTTAGGCAGCATGTTTCAGGACTCTGTATAAAAAATATTGATTTTTGGATGCCTGTTTCTAAATGGAGAAAACGCAACATCTGCATCTTTCTTCTCCCTGAATTTGCACCTGGTATTTCCAATTCTTTCCATGCAGACTGGCTATAAAGCACTTTCTTGTATCATTCCCTCTGTGTGTTTCTAGTACTTGATCCCACAGAAGTCAACAGCATGATCTTCATGTGGACAAGATCAAACCTTGAAGATGTAGATTAAGACCAAGGTGAAGGAGATAGGCGTACACTACTTCTGCTTCACATTTTCATACTGAAAGCCCCTTTCTGCTAGTAAATTGTGTGTAGTGCTTTGTCCAGATAAAAATACTTTGGAAGAAGCCATGCTGTTGCAAAGGATCAGACAGAAAATATCTGTCCCTTACACATTACCCCTACAAACTCATTCCTAAGTGATTCCCTGATGAGGAAGGGGGGCATCATCATAGAAACAAAAAACGGAGTGAAAAAAAAGAATGGTCCTGTGAGAAGAAAGAAAATATATCACAGCCTAATCACTTAGATCTCAAGGCAGAAATAAAGATTTATGGTACTATTGGTACCCTTGTCACCTTGGACACTAATATTCAAGAATATTATTTTCTTCACACATTTTTGCAAGTGCAGCTTGCAAACATGACCACATTATAAGCTGGGGTTTAAATTAGCAGTAAATTGTGGTGTGGAGGCTGTTGTTGTGTGATGGTGTCCAGTGACGCTTGTGCAGTAAGATGGCCACTGCAAGGAGTGAACGTTGCACTGGCCTCGCGTGGCACACTGTGCTCTGCTTCTTTGAGCAACATAGGAATGGCCAGACTATATGAAGTCCAAAGAGTGGGCCCGGCTCACCATGCAGAGGCATATAGCATATTTAAATTTACATCTCAAATTTTTATCCAAACTGCTCATCTAAGCTCGCTGATGGATACTGGGTACTTGCATTAAAATCTTCACCTCGTTGACAAATAATAGGCTATTTTAAAAGTCTTGCAATTGTAGCACTTCAGTTAGATGACGTATGACTAAGGTGATTATGGAGAGTCTTTACACTAACTGATTAGTTATGTGCTCTATTAGTGTAGGAAACCCATCCACTATACTTTAGCTAGACACGTGGAAGGTTTTAAAAGTGCCTTTGGCATTGCAGCCCAGTATGAAATATTTTGCAACATGAAGTTCTTTTATAAAATCTAGCCCAGTTTGTCACAGCGACATTAGGAAATCAGTAGGGATTATTTTTGTGAGCAAAAGGTGCAGAATTTGGCCACTTTTTGATATATTGCCCAAATGGATCTATGCAATTGCTGCTGCACTTATTTCTGTTTGTGCAAGTTGCTTTCTATGGGAACTTGAATTGTGCCCTGTGTATTATCTACATGTGTTGAAGGAAGCATTGATATACGATAGGAGCCAGCATAAAACTACCAGGGGAAGGCTATTAAGACATATACATGCTGAACTCATTAGGTAAATTTATCTTGTATTATTTTTAGTAAAAGTGCAGATGACTGTGTATCCCTGTAACATCTCCCTGAGCTTGTAAATGATCTATTTGTTTAAAAAAAAAAAACTTAAAAGGCTTAAATTATCAAATTATTTGCCTTTCAGAAACAAAGTAAGTTTCATTGACAATCTAACAACTCTGGAGGCTGCATCTGTAGCTTAGTGGTTGCAGCAGTAGGAAGACCCACACCAAATCACACCTTCAGGCTGCATATCCTGCCTTCCCAGCTGAATGCCTTTAATTAAGGCAGAGTTACTCTGTGTGTAAGGAAACCTCTGCAGCAGAAGAGGCAGTGCAGTAAAATAAGTTGAAATCTGGTGTGTTGCTGGTCTCCAGCAGAGGATGGGTGGTGTCAAGCATCCTCAGGCAGCAGAAGACTGAGGTGAATCCACCCTGGATTCACCACATCTTAGGAACGTTTCTCTTCAAGAGAAAGAAAGGCTCTGGCAGCAAGAAATCCTGAGCAGAGACGTATGTACCACAGCGTCCCTTAGGAGGACAGACTCCCCAGTTGCAGTAGCTTTTATAGCTCCCCTGGCCAGGTACCTTATTGTTCCTCGGCTCCATGAACAGCCGTGGCTCAAAGCTGTGACTCCAGTAGGTGACAGGTGATAATTTATGAAGCATTTCATCTTTGCCTGTAGCAGGGAGTTTTCCATACTGCAGTGAAAATCAAAAATCAGTTCTAATGAGAACACCATTAATATCTACACAGACTTCCCAGCTGAACAAAGTCCTCTGCACCAGTGCTTGCTCCACTCTGGCATCACGCTTCCACACTCATCTTCCCCAGCACTCGTGTGTGAAGCTCCCTCAGGGTACCAGCAAACCACCATCTTCTTCCAGCACCCTTTGCTCTTCTCAAATGCTGTTTGCTACATGACATTCAAAAGCAAAACAGGCAAGAGCACCCTGACTGATTATGCTCTATCCCACTGGCTCCTGACGTCTTTCCACTTGGAAAACAATGAGATGCTGCCTGTGGCTGGGGAAACTGGGACCTCCTGGGTGAGTTACACAGCAATTATATCTATTTCAGGATAATTCAGGCACACCTCATTACCCCTGGTGTACTATTGATTTTACTGCAATTAAATCCTGGAGGTTTCAGACTTGGCTGAAATGTCAACTATCAATTAAAACAAAAAAAAAAATCTCAGACATTCACAAAATGGATGCTTCCTGGAGATGCTTTAGCAACACTTCTGCCCTCCCCTGCTTTTTGATCACCAGCTCCAGTGAACATCAAACTGAAATCTTTCTCCCGTATAAAAATGTCATCCAAAATGGCTGAAAATCACTAATACTTCAACCTTACCAGCTAAATTTAGCCAAGGAGCAATAGATATGCCGTGCCAGCACAGGTCAAGGATGACATGCTAGGTAAAATAATGGGAGATGCTTCTCAGAAGTCAAACAAGTTTTGACACAGAGAAAAACTAAGGTAGGGCAGCTGGTGCATTTCTGTCCCTCCTTACTAGAGCTGGTGTCTGAGCTCTGTGAACCAGCTGTGTTGACTGGGGCTTGTCTGTGGACTTAATGCAAAAGGCCATGCTGGCTAATGCTAAAAGCCAGGCTCCGGGCTGGAGGATCCCATAATCCTGTTCTTAGCTCCCTGACTTTCCTGTGTTGGGTGAGCATGTCACCCAGACCCTTCACTAGGAATTAGATCCATTTCTTATGTTAACTTACCCAAGAAAAGCTCATTACACCAATACCACTATCATGCTCACACAGGAGAATCTGTGTTTGTTTCCAGTGCACAGGTGCAATCCATCGTCCACATCCTAGGAACAGCTTCCCTCCCTTCTTCTGCTCCTGCACAGAAGAAAGAAACAGTATTTTCATAAAGGACATGTTAAACATCACTGATTAGGCTTGAGAGATCTGGAGAGTGAACATTTAAAATATGGTGCTCATTTTGTTAGACACTGTTTGAAAACCAGTAGTTTACTAGCTGTGTTTGGTGTTTTCTCATTTAATTAGGGACTTAGCTCAACATTCCGGTGTCAACAGAGCCAGCAAATATTTTGTGCTAGTTTAAAAACAGTCTAGTTTTTGGTGGGCAGGAGCAAGCTGCTCGAAGTTTCTAGTATGTCCGGCACAGAGCAAATCGCTGAAGGCTCTGACAATGGGCAGGTTACCAGTCCAATTAGACGAGTTGGTAACGCCTCTGTGATGACATATTTAAGAAAGAAAAAACCATGGGAAGCTCTGTTTTCTTCTCCCGAGGGGTGGTAAGGTGGCTGCCAGGGTCCATCCCGGCTGGGGCCGCGTCGCCAGGGCTCTCCCGAGGCAGGACGGCGATGTGGCCAGCGATGACAACATGGCAAACAATTCCCTGATACGGAGCCTAGATGAAATCAACCTTTTCAGCGCAGTAAAGCTCTATAAGAACTTTTCAATTGATAGAACTTGCAAACAATAATACTTATGGACAACAATTTTCTTCCAAGTCAGAGAAAAGGAAAAGTGAGGACACATGAGGAGAACCAACATGGCAACACTAAGGTTGGTGCAAAGGAAGGAGGGGGAGGAAGTGCTTCAGGTGCCAGAGCTGAAATTCTTCTGCAAGCTGTGGGGAGGACTATAATACAACAAATTATTTCCCTGTAATTCATAAGTGCATGGGGGGATGCGGAGATCCATGCGCAGGCCATGAGAAAGAGTGCTCACGCTGGAGCAGGTGGATGTTGAAAAGCTGTAATCTAGTGAGGAACTCAAACAGAGAGAGAGAGAGAACCCTTGCTTCCAAACTAGAACAGCTCATCCTTAAAAGACTAAACCCCATGAACTAAAATGACCCACGCTAGGCAGTTGTGGGAAGACTGCTTGGCCCATGGGAGGGACTCACGTTATAGCAGGCTGGGTGGGACTGCTGTTCGTGAAAATTAGAACCACTAGAGAAATTCACAGAGAACTGTCTCCCATGAGAATGACCCCACAGCACAACAGCAGAAAAAACTCCTTTCCCTGAATGACCTGAAGAAAGATTCTTAAGAAATGAAAGACTGACCAAAACCCCATGTTTTTGTCTCCTTGTGCAGTCGGTGGGAAAGAGGGAGGGACTGGGAAGGAAAAGTGTTCTAAAGGTTTATTTTAGTTTTCATTACCCTTTTTACTTTTAATTCTGTTAATAAATTTTCTTTATACTGTTTAAGTTTTGAACTTGTTTTGCCCTAAAGTGTTTTTCCCCTAATCCTTATCTCAACTCATTAAGTTTTTGTTTTAATTCCCTCTCCTCTGCTCAGCTATAGCAGAGGAAAGTAAGTGAATTGGTTTCTTTTCATTGGTGCCTGGCACTTAGCCAGCATCAAACCACTACATATTTAGATGAGATTGGCATGCTTATTTCTTCATTGCTTTGCTATAGGGGGAGGAGACTCTTTAGTGTCTGTCTTTCCATTTAATATTTTACAACGAAGCAAAAGAGCCAAGTTATTTCAATTGTCCATGTGTGTATTGAAAAGAGGGATGGTAGAAAGCAAGGCAACAGGAGGCTAAAACACCTTGTCTCTGCATTATATGGGAACACAGCTGGATTATAGCAAATCGATGTCCTAGGCAAAATACAGCACAGAGTTGCCTGAGGCTTTCTCTGCTCCCCCAAGGACATGCAGTGTCTCCACTGCCACACAGAGCTGCACTGAGAGGAGAGTTTTCTTCTCTGGCAGGCAGAGACTTACCTACCAGCCACTTCTGGCACCATGCTAGCACCCAGGGGAACATCCAACAGCATTTTCCTGGGCCAGGGTAGGGTGGCCTGAGATGTCATACTCCTCCAGCAACACACTCCAGTGGCAGTGCAGTTACTCTTGGCTTTTAGAGTTTGCAGTCTAATTTGCCTTGGGCTAGTCTTCCAGGTGCCAGTGGGCTCAGGCATCGTTGCATCCATTATGCACTCATCACCCTTCACAGATTTTCCTTCTGACCATGAGATCTAGAGATATGTATGAGCTTATGTTGAGATGCAGTCATGCAGCTCCCAGGCAGAGAGACTGAGATTTAGGCCCAGTAGAGTCACCACACGTAGCATGGGGGAGTTGGGAGCATTTGCTATGGATCCATTTCACGGAGGGTGAGATGTACCCCAGCTATGAACAGAAAGTACAGGCAGCAGCACTGGCAGACCCTTGCAAGGCTGGGCCTCCTTCCTTCATTCCAGCATTCCCCTGGCACACTGAAAGATTGGGAATGGAAGACTGCTTCAGATACAAAGCATCCATTTGTATTTAATAGCTAGCATTGATTTCCAATTTCATATCTGCTGAACAGTAGCCACTGGCCACATTAAAATTCATCATCGTCTTCACTGCACCTTCCAGTTCAGGCCCTACCATCACCCTTAATGAATCAATCTATGTCAACATACAGTGTATATTTTTAAGTATTCTCAGTGCCTTTGTGAAGTTCAATCAGCTGGACTCTGAACAGCCTGATTTTAGTTTGTGGAGCTAGGCTACAAGGAAGATTTAAATATAAAACACTCAAACAGTTCAATTTTAAGTTCAACCTGTATTGAAAAACTTGATATTAGACTACTCTCTGTCCTTAAACCACACATGTTTAATGCATGATAGTAGTATTTATCTGTCATCATGAAGCTTTACTTCTTCTTAAAGCAACATGGGAAACACCAATCATCTGTGTTATTCTTTGCCAGTGTTCAGTTGCAGCTCTCTGCATGGGTCACCCTGTACCCGCACCATGAGCACGCACCAGCACAATCTGCCCAGGAGCTGGCTATGTTGGAAGGAGGAAGGGATCCCGGGTTTATTCCTTCCAGAAAGGGAAGCAAATATTTTATTTCATGGCTCTGTGGCTTTGTAGCCAGCGTTAGGGTTTGTTTCTGTGTGAGAGGGTTGCAGACCTTGCTATCCAGTGGCCTTGATGGTGGCAGTAGCAGAAACACTGGAAATGTCAGTGATGCAGAAGAAGGGGACCTCGGGCTTTTCCAGCCCGCAAAAAGTAACGTGGCATCTTCGGCCCAGGGATCAATAGAGGCTGCTGCTTTCTTTGTTTCGCATGACCTGGAACCACCCTACTTTTTTCACCTTGTTACAGGGCAGCACTGAAGCGCATGTCAGTGTGTGGTCTCCTCAAAGGCTTGTGCAGTCCTGTGTAAGGAAAAGGCACAAATCTTCGTTGCAAAGGATTGTGAAGGACTCTGACAACTGACAGCAGCAAACTCACTTGGTTGCTTGGTGCCACGTGTAAATGAGGTTTTTTGTTTGCAGAAGGGCAGCTCTGCTTTTATCACGCTCTCCTTCAAGAGATTAATTCTCCCTAGACCTAATGTTAGCACAGTGAGTCCAGAGATACTATTCATCAATTAAAAATTCAATAAAAATAAGCTGTCATTACCATAATCCTTCAGACTGGGAAATATGGAGTCGAGAGCTGTACCATCCTGGCCTGTGACAAAAGCCCCAAAGACTGCCGGCTGTGGTGTTAATTGATTGGTGTCATTTATAAGTAATCTAACAATCCTGAATAATTTATTTGGCAGTGGCTTGTGCTGAAAATATACAGCTGCACAGATATCTGCACAGCTTCAGAAGAAGTGGTGCTAAACAGGGTGTAAAGCAAAGATTAAGATTCAGTGATATCCTTAGGAGCACTTTATCATACGCTCTGCTCTCCAGTGCTTTTATTACAGCAGAAGCATATAGATCTGACAACAGGAATGTATAGACCTGGGTGGTCAACACATACAGGCTCAATATTCTCTTTCACAGCAGATTACCCATAATGAACTTTAAAAGCAAGGAAGGTGGATGCCAAGCAGGAAATACGCAGCGCTGAGGACAGCCCTGCTGAACCACAATAAAAATTGACTGCTCTGTTTCCACAACAAGGATGCTGATGATGGGAAAAAGTCTAACGATTTAATCTCTCTCCAGCCAAAATAGGATAAAAATTCTTGCCGTTGACTGAGCAGGTTTTCCAGGGGTCACCTAGTGGGGAGTGACTCTCATCAACCCACATTGTTTTTACAACTGCATGAAAAGCCCCAGCTGATACACTTCGAAATCAAGAGGAACCACCCCAGAGAGCCCAAAGGACTGAAGAGGCTGGCAGCCAAAGCCAAATCTCTTCCCTCATGGATGCACAAATGAAAAGTTCATGTGAGTTCTTACTTGCTCAGGCAAAGCTGCCGCTACAGTCAACGGCTGATGACCTGGGCCTATTTCAAGTCCACATCACCCCTCACCCAGGATGAATCCCACCCCCACAGGCCAAACCCTGCTCCTTTTCATTTCTCTTAAGGGCAGAAAGCTTTTCCCTAAATTCCATTTTGCTGTAATGATTAACTGCATTTCTGGGAGTTGCTTTGAAAAATTGTGTATGTGCATTGTAACTGAAGCCTAATCTCATGCATGTTTGCAAAAGAACATGGAATTCAACCCCAAAACACACATGATGAAAGGATGGGCTCCTTACATCATCTTTTCTGTGCTGTTGTATCAAATTTTAAAAGTAGAGAACTATATTCCTGAAACCAGATTCATGTGGCTAGCTTAAAATCGCATTTGTACAAAACAACTGTATTTTAACAAGTGTGGCAGGGTGGGGGATTTCTTTCTGAACATAAGCTTTTGAAGTGAAGTGATCATGCGGAAATCCTAACTTTCATTTCACAAAGTTTTTGGTTCTTCAATCTGCTCTTGGAACGGAGCCTAAAAAACCAAATATAGCTAAATGCCTCAGAAACTAGAATGGCAGGGGAAAAAAGCATGCAAAGTTTTTTTAAAACACACTTTTTTCCCCCTCCCTCCTGACTTTGACCTTGTTTTGAGGCCCAGAGGGTGAACCTACTAACCCTGAGTACGATGAGCTCTGCTGTCTCCATGGGACTTTTCCATCTGCGCTGCATTTTGAGAACTATGCTTGTTTGAGGGGAATGCCGACTGCAGGCAGCAAATCCCATCTTGCTCCAGAGAAGTCAACAGAGAGCTCTCCCTGACTTCAGTCAATGCTGGATAGCATCCAAAGAGAGTGAGGGCAGCAGGGAATATACTTGTTATCATTATTCATGTTGGTTGTGTAAACAGTGCTCACTTGTGACTGAGAAATATGTGACTTTTTCCCTATCATTTTAAGAAAAAAAACCAAATGTTTACCAAGAAAATAATCATTACTGCACACTGATTGCTCATTTTTTCCATTGCTCTGCATGTAAGAGCACGCATTGGTACAAATACAACTGATCTGGTTAAGTGTTTTAATACACCGGGGAGTAAATTGTTTGGGATGAAAGAAATTCATTATCCACAGTTTGCAGGGCTGAAAGTCTGGCTGTTTTAATGTTACTGCTGAGTAAAAAATTTAAAAGTGCATGCTGTGGCAAGCTGAATATGTCTTTAGATTCTAGTCTAATACACTAAGCATATTAATTAGATTACTGTTCATTCTTTCAGTAGTGCTGAACCCCTAACAGGGCTAGTAGGATAACTAAAGGTAATCAGCCAAAGAACAGCCAAATTTCCCTAGATTATTTTTCCATTAATTTAATTCACAATGGGAAAAACTTGTGGTTTCCTCCCAGGATAGGGATGGGCAAAGCATAAGTGGTAAAGACAGAATATCTCAAGAGGTCACAGATGAATCCAAGAGCTAATGTATTTGCACAGGAGGCAGGGGAGTGTCTCAGGCTGTGGACTGCAGCAGTGTGTGTGCTCCCACTCCAGGGGATGCAGGTTAGACCCTCTCCTCCCCCTGCAAACAGAGGGCTCCTGTACACAGCAAACACAGCCAGGCCTTACACAGACCTTTAGTGTTTGGACAACAGATTCTGTGATAAAACTAAAGGACCTTCTCAACAAGGCTTTCACATCAGCTTTTTTCTATTTTTGTCCATAATTCCCTCCAACTTGTGCATAATAAAGGAGAGAAAGACATATTTATTTACTTACTTATTTCTTTGTATTTCACCCCTTCTTTGGCAAAGCTTCACGATTCAAAAAACTCAACTTGCACTATCTGAAGCAATTCCTCTTCATGAATATCATGGGAGTAACTCCTCGGGAAATTAAATGTTTCCCACGTGGGCTTTTGTATGTGGCTACTGCCAGATCCCCCTTTGAGCCCTGAGGTCAAGACATTGAAGAGAAATCATTTCCAGTTCATTTAAAAGCTTTGTGGGGTGGGATGGCCCATGGTTCAGCATACAGCTCTTTTCATAAAGTTGGGTTTGCTAGTGCTCAGTTAGTTGGCTTTAAAAGAAATTAACTTTTTAAAGTTAATTCTTCAAAAGAAATTAACTTTTTTTAAAATTAATTAAATTTTTTTAAATAGCCCCAGTCTGTCTTTTTAGAAAATACCGCTAGATTATACAGCTGTAAAGCTATAGCACTGCTGTGCACAGCTTGCACTAGAGATGAGATAGAACTGTAGAATTCCTGCGTAAGGTTTTTGACTGCCTTGGAAAAATTGTATCCCCATCAGTAAGGCCCCAACATAAGAGCTCCCTCCAGCTTTCTGCCTTGCCCTCTGCCAAAATTTGCCACCTCTGCAGCAGAGGTGGTTAGGAACCCATGCCTGCCCTGCAGTGCTCGGAGCTGAGGCAGCCGGGAGGGAGCTCGCCCTTTGCTGATTGCAGCTGACAGCAGCCCTGAGGGGCCCACAGTGGCTGTGGGGAGTGGGAGAAGCCTCAAGGGTACTGAGCCAGGAGCAGGACCCCATTGCAAGGCAGGGCCAGCTGCTCAACCAGCACAGTCACCACTCCCAGCTACCAGCATCAGTTCTGCACTGGAGGGAAGTGCTCTCACAGCTGCGAGGGTCTGCCTGCACCTCAGCTGCCTCAGTTTGCTGGCTGCTGTGTAACACGAACGGCAGATGAAGATTAATTAGCAGCATCACATCCACAGAAGTACCCACAGCACCAGCCCACTTTGCTCTCCTTCCCAGGATGCCATCCTGCCTGGCTCCCCAGGCTCACCCAGGAGCAACACTAAAACTAAGCACCCTACAGACGCTGCCAGGCAGCCCCCAGCTACAATTTTCTGTTTAGGAAAACCCTGCATTTCATAATGAACTCAGTCATGCTGCCAGAGCTCAGCATGTCCCTGAGTCAAGCCCTTTGCTGCACCACAGCAAAGCATATGCAGTTCATTATCCCTGCAGCTAAAGGCACCTTGGCAAAAATGCTGCAGGGACCTGAGGTCTCTACCTCAGGTAGAGAGGCACTTCTTGTGCAGCTTCAGAGTTACTGCCTGGCCCAGTGCTGGGCTGCACATTCACGTGAGGGGGTTCAGACCTTGTGAGTGGGACCTAGAGGCGGATAGAGAATGTGTCTCTCATCAGTATTTGAGCCTCACACCTCTTTCACTCATTTTCTAACTGAAGGGACTGTTTTGCACTTGCACAGAAAATGACAAAACTGATGAAGTGAAAAGCCATTAATTTGGCTGCATCTTGTCTCAGTTTTTGGGTACCTACACAGAGGCGCTGGACTGTGACTGACACTCACGGCCAGGAGCTGGCACTGTTCCAACAAGCATTGGTGGAAAAGCGGTGCCTCACAAACCCTATCTGGGAAAACAGGCAAGCAACCCAAATTTAGGAACAAAAAGTCGGGGCGCACAAGGCCAGTGGCGACAATAAAACAGAAGGAGGCTGTGTCTGCTAAGGGCTGCACTGGTGCTAAGCCTAGGGCTTACAGAGATGAAAATTTCTGTCATCATTTGTTTCACTAATCCTAGTTTGGGAGGTCCTTGGTTAAAATCAAGTGGAAAGCCTGAAAATCAACAGGTGCAGAAGTGCTTCATGTATGTGCCTCAGACAGATCTTCTTTTTTCAGACCCATCCTGAGAAACTGGGTTTGGGCAAGCAGGGGTAGAGGAAGGAAGGGTGTCCTTCTCCTGCTCTTGCAGTATGTTCTCTAAGCTCTGCTCTTCTGTCTGCTTCCCTGAGTGTACTGAGGAGTGCAGAAACCTCAGTAATTTTGGTGTCCTGACCTGACATCACTGCCAGTTTTATCTCCAGCCCCTTGCTCCAAAGGCTTTGACATTTGCTACTTTCAAAGGATCACTGTCCTGTCCTCTTCCCCTGGTCTGTCCAGCTGGACAGAAAGGTGCAGGATTTGTTCCTCCATGAAGAAAACAATAAGGAGTTGAAAATGAAGTGCCTTGTTGCTCTGTGAGTGCCAGTATTGCCCCAGGATGATACCATTTCACACAGGAGAGCTGCATGGCCCTGCTTCAGCCTGGAGCTGCAGCCCTGGCCCTTATCAGGTATTGACTATCTACGAGGACAATAGCACAAGGAATTTTGTTTGCTCAGGTAATGACAGACTTTATTATAGAGCAACTGTACCATACCAAACATGTTTAATCATTAAGCAATGAGATATGACAAGAGGCAAATTCCAGCACAATTTTTACATGCCTTGGATTGTATGATGAGGCCAAAGGCCAAGGAATTTTCAACAGACGCTCAAACTATTTTGCATTTGATTCACCTATTCTGTCTAGTTTTCCACACTCTTTGGCACAATGGTGATATTCTGTCATAAATATTGTAGGCATTAAATTTCTTATGGTCTGAGACCTTGGAATCTATTCTCCAAGTGATATATGTGTATCGCTGGCATGCAGAACGTGGAATGCACCCCTTTGTCCAAGATTAAGTTCTGGAATTGATTTTCAGACCACAGTTAACAGGTCTGAAAAATAGGTTCGCTGATGGAATTGCTGACAGATTAACTACGTCGATGCAAGGGAACATCAACTCAGTGCCATGGTTGCTAACTCAAGTATTTCTCCTTATGCCTTAAAAAAGAAGAGAAAAGCTTGAGATTTTGAGGCAATGCTTGTTCTTATCTGCTGCAAATTTGATACGAGTTCTGTTTACTTCACACTTGTCTCTCTACTTTAGAACTTGAGCACATTATTATGAAATGCAATCATTTCCACAGAAACACCGCACTAATGCAGCATCAATTCTGAGACTTTAATCCTATAAAATCAGGCAGAGCCAGACTGAAGATTCTCACAATAGATTTACAACCAGCTCTTTGTGGTGTGTTTTGCAAGGACTTTCTTTATGCAGAGAACATAATACTGGGTAGTGTGACGTACTGTACAGCAAATATTTGTTTTTGAGATAAGCATGGAGGCTTGAAAGGTCTAATGAGCTAATGGAAATAAATAAGGCTGAGCTGGAATTCAGGGCCGGATGTGCGTGGCAGTGGTGGGGAAGCTGCCCAAATGCTTTGCCACTCCTTCTCTAAAGACCAAACTTCTGGCTGGCGAGGTACTATAGCTTCGGGCTGCTGACCCCTCCCCACCTCTGCTTTGGGTAACCCATACCTGCAGGAATAATACAAGCCATTCCTGGCATAATTAGGTTTACTAATATTTAAGAGAGTGTGTACCTCACCAGGACAATTAAAAGCAGAATGATGCTCTTTGGAATGGCCAGAATATGTTGTTCAAAGGAAAAAGAGGAAACTTAAAAACTAAATGTTGCATATTCTGTAATGTAGTCATATATGTAATGTTCATTAGAGACACCAAAATGTAAGTGTCATTCCTGCCCTCAAAAGCCTCCACTTCAGCAGAAACCTGAAGTTCAGGGTGCGCTGGAAACTCATAGGAGGCAACCTCATCTCGAGGCAGAGAGCCATCATGCACAGACTAACTGTGGCCATGCGGTGGGGTGGCTGGACACAGACAGCCTGGATGGTCACCAAGGGCCACCTCAGAGCTGCTTTTAAACACAGCATGGATGAAGATCTGATTACAATACTGAGGGGCAAGGGTGAGGAAAGAAGGCATCAATTAAGACATGATCTGACTGTGTGGTTAGGTATTTGCACATCTTCCTGTGTGCTCAGCCAGCTGTGTGTAACATCTGGAGTTGGGAGGAGGAGTACAGCTGGGGCAAGGTCCTTTCCTGATTCCTGCAGATAATCAGCTTTTGCCCTGAGGCACTACACTTTGCTAACCATCTTCAAATCCAATTTTAAACAGACTGCAAGATCATACAGTAACACTGGCTGGCTGGGACAGCATGTAACTCAAGGTATGACACGTACCTTGCAATGCATTTCACTGGAAAGTGAAGAAAGAAATAAGTTGTATTAAAAACAATAACAGCCATGTCTTTCTATGTGGCTATTCTTTATATTTCATTTAGATATCTAGACTCTTATCATTTTCTTGAATAAGTAAGGGCTGTTTCACAGAAGCTTCAGGAAAATGGCTGCATTTTAATATAGTCTAATTGACTTTTATGGTTATCTCTGAGGATTCCTGGTCATAAAAGCTAATTAAATTATACTGATCTACATATTCAAGGACCATCTATTTCTTACCCTTGGAAAGGAAAAAAAAAAAAAAAGCCAACCAAACTGGAGGCTGGAGGCTTATACTCATCATTCGAACACCTCAGTTTGATTTGCTCACTGTTACAGGATATATTTAACCTTCTTGAACAAGTAACTGTCCTTACCAGTTTGAAGAATGTTAGTTATGTGATTTCAGATCTCTCATTCTGCAAATGTAGAAAGATCTATATACTCAATTTACAATTCTACATTCATCTAATAATTCCCAAGAGAAAAGGTAAGAAAAAAAAAAAAAAGGCAAAAGTAAATCATCTAAATCTGCATGATATGGTCTTTGTAAAGTAGACTTTTTGCATTTTCTCCATTATCTTTTTTTTAGGTGTCCATTTTTTATTTTTATCTTTTAGTTCCATGCACCTTGTAAGAGATCCTGACTTACTTGTATTAACAGCTTAACAGTGTCCCAATCTTAATACTGTAAAAGAATAGCTATTTTTTAATCTGAACTCCCATTATTTTTCTGTATTTATTACCTGCACATTTCCAGATTTCCAAGATATTTAAGTACCAAACAAATCGGATGAGTGCCATGTAATATTTTATGAAGCAGGCAATATTTCTGAAAGTCTTAGTAGAAGTTTAAAACTATCTTTCAGCACCTAAATACCTTTCAAAACATGGCCTAAGGCAGTAAGCAAAATTCTCCCTTAGAATTCTGGCCATTTGCCCTGACAAAAATTGCACAAACCAGTTCCTCTAGTGTTAGTATCCACATATTTCAACCCTTTTATTTAGAGGCCTTCTGACACAATGCACAGTACTGATCTCTGTCTAAATGCCTTAATCCAGCTAAAGGCGACACATCACACACTAAAGAATTTTCAAGAATTGCCCAGCAGCAGCTCAGACTCCAGCAGCTTGTACCCACCACGTCAGGGGACACAAAATGCTCTAGACACCAGCAGTGAAGTGGCAACATCCTCATTTTGCTTTTTTGTTATGAATTGACTGAACAGCTCTGACCATCTCTTTCACCTTCTGCCTGTCTGTCCCCCCTTCTCTCAACTTCTTTGGCTCCAAGTATCCGGGGGACTGCTGTTAACATCTTGTTTGTATCTGTGAATTGCCTGGCAATGCAAGGCACAAGTATTGTGATTTCCACCACTTCTCCTTACTGCTGACCCACTCTTTTTTCCCAGCTCCAAGCAGCTTTTAAAAGCACTCCTGACATGATTTTTAAAAAGTTCATTTACCAAATATAAAGTAGTATGGGGAAGACATCAAGAAACCAGTGCAATTTGCACCAATAAGTATCAGCACCAACAAATCCCTCTGCGAAGACCTTCAGTGCTGTGGGATTTTGTAATGAACATGAAAATCTAAAGATCACTTCCAAGTAGAAAAAAAAAAGAGGAGCCAATTTGTCCAAAAAAAGGAAAAAAACCCCACCTTTTTCTACAATGTAATGCAAAAAATTACCAATGTTTTGCAAAGCGCCATGAACTTCCAAAGGAAAAAATGTGAACAAAAGGAGGTAAGGCTTCTGTTGGTTTGCTAATTTAACCAAACTGTGAAAGGAGGCAGTGAGGGACCAGCCTGAAGATCGGTCTCTGCCTGTGTTTCATACTATTTAAGACCTTACTGAGCAACAGGTGCACCTCTTTAACAGTTTTTAACCAGCTATTAGCTATGTTAGGCTGAAGAACTGGGGGTCTGCACTTCTTCAGCGAGGAACAGACCAAAGCAAGAACATTGTGAGACAAAGAATAAGGACTGCTAGTGAAACATGTACCTCTCACATTCTTGTCAGCATGCACATCCAGCACCTCAGTGACACCACAGCCACCTGTTCTACATTGCTTTTTCTACTCTGAATTACATAAAATTCAGGATTCTGTGCATTGTCTGAGAAATTACTGACAAAAGCAGACATTTGCAGATGCAAGAGGTCCCTGTTTACAGAGATCCTACCCAGCAGTGCTTCCCTGAGCGCAGCTGCAATCAAGCTGGGGAGTTGCAGTCCCATGCTCCTGTCAGGGCTTCCCCAGGATGCTTCTGGGCCAGCACCTCCCTGGGGGTCAGGGCCTGCAGGGTCTCACCAGGGGGATGGGCAGGGCAGAACTTCACCCCAGGCAGGGACCAGGGCAGCTGGGGGCAGCTGGGTTCCACCAAGAATCCAGATCACTGGACACCTCTGTGGTGGAGAGGCAGGTCCAAGGGCAAGCCAGTCTAAAGGCCAGGGTCCATGAGGGTCAAGGGCATCCATGACTGGGCATAGCTCTAGACCAGCATCACAGCTCAGGTAGAAGTCTAAAGGCCTGAGCCAAAAAGGGGCCCATGGGTAGAGGTCTGGTCCCCGGAGAGGCAGCGCAGGGGCAGTAAGGCTGTTAGTGCACCCACAAGGCTTATCAGTCAGGAAACCTTGCTTGTTCTGCTGCCCTTAAGGATCTGGGGCTTTTCCTGTGGTCTTCATGCCTTTCCTGTCTTTCCAGGATTTCTGTAGTCTTTCTTGCTGAAGTCCTTGTAGGCACACAGATGCACAACAGAGGTTATCTCCTGCACTGTCCTCTTGCATCAGCATACAGCTCCACTGTGACTTCAGTAGGGGTGGAGGTCCCTTCCTTTCTAGATGTGCTGGTGGCTTTTTTTAGGTTTATCTTGAAGGAAAAGCAGCTGATGATGCTCACAAAGTTTAACCCAATCCAGAAAAACAGGGACGAAGCAGTCTCAGGTACATATGTTTTAGCTGTATTTACCTAACACCAAGGCCTTCGGGTTCTAATAAATAGTAACATCTCAAGGGTCGAGTTTCAGTGGTGAATCTGTGCACATAAAAGGAAAGTGTATCAGCTCTGCAAGGGGTCTGGTAATCCAGAATGTCTTTGTTTCTACCTGGGAAATATGACCCCCAGGTTTGTCCTCAGCAGGGCTGGGCTGCAGGTGCTGCTGACAGCTGCAGCAGTGTGCACTGTGCCTCTCAAGCGAATCTGCGATCTGATCAGGCAGGTCAATAAATATGGCCAATATATTTTAACTGACTAGGTTCACAGACCCATTATGTCTGTGTTCATAGATGGATCGCTAGGGAAGAGATTCACAACTTTTCTTATTAAAAATCTTTGAAGCTGTTCGCCACCACTTTGCCGTAATTCAGAATGAAACTGCTCCAGCTGAACCTTTTTCTTTTTAGCAAAGCTGCTCATCTGTGTCTGTTTGATCTAAGGACAGTTATCTTGCATTAGCATGCAGGATCTGATAAACAAGGATGCACAATAAGATTAGAGCCCATGGTGTTGATAGTAACAGGGTCCATCCACAGAAACTTGCAGAGTGCTTAGTGAGGACCCAGAGAGTCCATTCCCTGCAGATCATTCTCTGCTTCTACCTCCCACCCATCCTCACCCACAATACTGTTTCACTGTTGTGTCCTTCCCACAAGGCACCACAGTTTCTGTAACAATTGATTTTTGTGTCTCAAATGCATTTCTGAATGCAAAACTGGATTGCAAAAGAACTACTGAGGAAATGACAGTCACTGTTTTGGATTCTTCCACAGATATCTTCTAATGCACCCCTGAGAAGAAGGGGAAGTGTGCCCTTTTAGCACAGGGGCTGTAATGTAACTAGAAAATTTCTTGATCTTTTAGGAAAATGGAAGTTTTACAAGTCCTCAATTTACTGTCTGACTGTACAATGTCTGAGTGACGAGAGAGTACCAGTTTTTAAAAAATAACTCATATTTGAAAACCTCTCTTCCTATTGGAATTGGGGTATGTTGGTCACTTAAATAGGAGTTGGGTACCTAAATGCCCTTTAGGGTGTAGTCCTTAGATGCTTCTTGTCAGATAATGGCCTGCCCACAGGGATGTAGGACATGGGTTTGACACTGAATTCATTAATCCTGAGACTGGGTATGAAAGTGACGGGGAGGATTCTGTGCAGGACAGACAAGCCTCCTGCATCATCCAGGTTGTTACAAGTACATCAAACCATGGTTCATCTCTCAGGACCTCAGTAGCCCTTGTTAAAATTCTGGTACTGATCATAAGGATGTTTCTATGAGGAGATGGAAATCCAGAAAAAAATTAATTCAATATATTGACCACTACGACAGCTGATCTGTTGTGTGCCAGAGAGACAAGAGGTGTTCATGCCAGGAATGACAGTCTTTGTACCACACCTTGTTTAAGTAGCACATGAGCAAACAGTTCTGTGTCTCAAAACCCTACAGTTTAAAGCTAGGAAAAAATGCAGCAGATAGGCAGAAGAGAAGACAAGAGAACAAGTTTAAGGAAGTGATGAAACAAATATTTGTCAGTCTAGTAGGCCTCATGCAAACTCATGGAGATAATATGGAAAAAGAAGAGTTTCAAAGGAGAACTTTGAAAGGAGTTTTCAAAGAAGAGACATCAGCTATGCAGATGTTTCAGGGAGAGCTTCTCTTGAGTGTTTGGGACAACATGAGACAGAGCATGGAGGCATGTGTTAGAAAAGCTCGAAGGAGGCCATGGGTATTGGTACAGTCAAAGACACAAACTGGCTTCTCAGTCCTGAAGGAGGGGGTGGGTAGGATGAGGATAAGCCATGCTTCTCCCTGGCCCCCAGTCAGGCACAGAGGGAAGGTACCAACAGAGACACTCCCTTAGAGCATTACAAACACTGTCTGTTAACAGTGAAAAAGCCCCCCTTAGTTTTGACCTGCTGTGAGTCAAAAATAACTACAAAACTGAAATGGAAATAGATGGACAAATAACTGCTGAGGAAAAGGACTCCATAAAAGCAGTATAAACACATCGTTTTCCAATGTTTCTAAAACAGATTTTCCTCTGCCTACAATTCAATAAGAAGGTACTGGATGTACCTTCTGATGTTTGTAAAGATTTAACTACAAATTGAGAATTTTATTCCCCCATTTATCCTTTTGTTGTTTGTTGGTACTTACTTTCATAGATCTTCCTTACCACACTGGATTTTCTAACATTCAACAACTACTTCTTGCTTCAGCTGCAGTTTTTTATATCAGTGTAACCACTTTTTGCATGGTCCCTTAGTGTTTGTTCTCTGCTTTGTTTGGATTAAAAAAGAAGGACTTGCACTTGCAATCCTACCAATTGCTACTTGAACATTTACCAGTACCTACTTGTAAATTCCTGAAAGTTTTAGTGAGTTTTGCATAATTGTTCTGATTATTATCTCTATTGTCCTTTATAAGGGAAAACTTTTGTCAGAGTCATCACAATTCCACATTCTTCAAGCTCCAGAAACAACCCTGAAGTCAGGCCAGATAGATGCCTGGATTTGACTCTGCTAGTCTGCTTATCCATGTGTTTGCCAGATGTCCAGGTAAAAGCATAGCCCAGATCACTGAAAGTCCAAGTAGGCGGGAACTAGAGTTGCAAGGAAGAGGCAACCTTACCTTGTCACACTAGGGACACCACATTCAGTATGTATTTTCACCCCTCTTGCAGAAACAGGGGTAATCTTCTCCCTGACACCAAAAAGGTCTGTGTTTGCTCTGAGGAGCTGCTGTGCTCCATTGATGTGTTGGCAGGATGCTGTCCTGAAAAAAGTTCTCTTAAAGTTCAGGCATAGATGGATCAAAAAACAATTGACAGCTGTCCTGACTACAGCATTACCATCCACACAAAGATTGTCAGCGCTTTTTTTCTCTTAATTCTCTTGGTTATAGTCACCTTACAAGACTGTTAGAACATACAAGCAAAAAAATAATCCCAAATTATCATTAAAACTTGTTTCTTCGTGACTCTTTTGGACTTGATCATCTCTACCATCTGTGCAGTGCATGGATATTTTTGGCAATTGTAAACTATAGTGATGGGCCAGAAACATGCAGTTTAGTACATTTCAGTCAGAATCTGAATTTGTGCCATTTGAGTCAACCACGTTCAATGTGAGTATTTGTAATAAGTCACCTATATCAACGGTGTGTTTGTCCTCTGCTAAAAATCACATTATGTAGATTAAAGTACCACAGTTCCTTTTTAAAAAAAATTCCTGATCTGTAATTGTCGTGACAGAGCCATCAGGAGGCAGGGGAAGTGTGGTGGGTCGGGAGGATGGCTGCCACAAGCTCTGTCCCATTAGTTCACCATTAGTGGGTTGTATGAACTCTATGGGAAGTGTACATAAAAAGGAAGCCCACTCTCATCCCTCTGTGTCTAAGTACTTGTATTTAACTAACATTGCTTCAACTACAGGAGACATTTCAAGGGGTAGTATTAAAAAATGGCTTAGTCACATCATGGTTTTTTTGACCTATTGACTACACTTTAATGTATAACCTACAAATATGCAAAAGGAGAAAACACATGAGTCAAAAGTAGGTGGTGGCAAGATCCTTCACCATGTTTCAGTCCCTTTATGAAGTGTTGACACCACAGCAAAAAAAAATCCGCAAAACTGGCAGCAGCAAATACTCCTTTGGTTAAAGCACTGCTGAAGACAGTAGTAAAACCTGGACACTTGTGCCAATACTGTCCTAGAGGAATGCTAGGAAGGGGGCTGGCGAGGAGATGAAAAGCAAGTGTTGTGTTGGCTCTTGGTTGTGTTTAAGCTGCAGTACCTTTGAAAAATCCAGTACATGCCACTGAAGGTGTACAAAAAGGTGAGTGCCCCCAGGCCTATGACATTTATATCATATTTCCTGGAGATCCAGCACAGTATTTTGTCCACAAATTTTGGAAACAACTGCCATACAATATTGACAAACAGCTGAATTATTTATTTTGAAGAATAAAGAAGAAAATGATCCATATGGTATTGAAAGGAAACTGAGAGTCAGGAAGGCTGGGCTATGTCCTGGTTCTGTCTTTAAAAAGCTGTTTAATTGTGTAATTCTCTTAATACACATGCACATTGCCACATCCATCTTTTAAAATATAGTGCTCATCTGCTGATGAAGCTTATATAATTTCTAAGAAAGTAATTTAGATACCTGGATGACAGGAGCTCTGAGCGTGCATTGCATTATTGCTGGCCCATGTGGTCCGAGGAGATCTTCACTGAAAAAATAAGCAATGATCTGATTGATTCTTCTTATGACTTCTTGAACTGAGCCATTAGCCAAAGTTAGATGTCTTTGCTGATTTGACAAGAAGCCTTGGAGAAGGTCCCAGGTCTTTCTTTACTTCCAAACATCTTTAAAAGACGTTTTTGCTTAGGGATTTACCAAACAAGTCACCATTCTGCTGCCTGTGGGTCAAAGAACCGATCTTTGTGCCAGGCTCTTCTCAGGGCTTGTTCAAGCATTGCCCTTTCAGTTGTTTTCTCACCAGCTCTGTCCCTCTGTTGGCAGGCCAGGAGAGGGTCATCATCACTTCCATCTCTAAAATGTATTTAACTTCCAAAAGTGTTATCCAGTAGGCTGTCAGAGACTTTATCTGGGTCTTTCTTGTAGATGATGATCTCCTGACTTTGTTTTTTCATTTATAGAAGCTCTTATTTTTAAAGTTCTCTTTCACACCTTCCAGCTTCAGTGGGGTGCAGCCTTACACACGTGTGTTTAATAGAGTGAAAGGCCCTTTTTACCACCTGTAGTATTCCTTCTGACTTCGGCAATAATTTTGCTGCAAACTGAAATCAAAATCTGCCCTGCATTTGGCAGGGCCTTGACTTAGCTGCTAGCAAAGGCACCATTTTTCAAACAAATATTTACATTTGTGTTTTAATTGTTGTTGATCCTATGGGAAAAAATTAAATGTGTTCTTTTCCCAATTAAATCTGAATGACTCATGTTTGGGGTTACAAGTTCATTCTGTGATTTGTACTTGCTTTGCTATAGTTTTATTGCTGAATTTGCTATGTTGAAGAATTGTGTGTGTCAGAAATAGTCAGCAGGCAACTTAATTAGGCAGGAGTATACATTTCTGAATGTCACATGGATGGTCCAGAAGTGTTCACAGACAGCTTCAGAAGAAGGTCAGCAGCATCAGAAAATGCTCCTCTAAACAACTGGGAACTTTAAGGACAGATATAGGGGTTTTATATTTAAAAATAACCTCCTAGCTAATCATTCTACCCATATGTTGAAGAGCTGCTGCTTTGTCATTTCCTTGTGTGTTTTTAGTTTATATGGTAGTATATGCAACATGTAGATAGATTATGGATTGTTTTTCTGACCTCAAAACCCAGAAGCTTCACCTAGAATTTTAAAAGAGAATATTAAAGTTACTGCAAATGGGCTATTCTACTGATTTTTGAACAGGCTTTCATGTTTCTTATTCCAAGTAAAATCATTAGACCAGACACTCTTGATGTTGTGAGTTTATCGGTGCTCACAGGGATCCCATGAAGGCAGAAAACTGAAGTGCATAATCCATTTATATAAAGTTACCTACAAGAAAGTGCAGTTCAGGGAACACACACAATCTAGACACCTCACCCACAGTCCTCATGCCGAAATCCTGCTGGGGCAGCAGGAAACTCCTGTGCAAAGAATTCTAGCAGGTGTGGGCCTTATCTTTTGCCTTGTACACATCACCTCTGTTTTCCCAGCTGCAGTTGCTTTTGCGTCCCTGAAGCTTTTGCGCTGAGCTATTAATATTTGTTGATACATTCTCTATTTGAAAGTGTAACATTTTGTGTTTTCATTTATTTATATAATTCCTTACTCTTGCTACAAGAAATGCAGTCGTAAATGGATATTCCATTGACTGCCCTTAGCAATCAGGACTTTAATTTTGCTTTCAGTGAAGTTTCAGTTTTCCACTGGCACAAGAACAGATCTGTATTCATGACTGCTTTTGATAATTACACCAAAAAGAGAGTAGCTGCCATTAATGTAATGCAGTTTTCCAAATCAATATTGTGGCCTCTTCCTCCCTGATCTGCTGAAATACAATTTCAGAAATGCAGCACACATGGCTGCTCGTGGGGAGGGAGGCACAGAGTTCCTAATGTTACCTCACTGTTTGGAAAAAGTAAAATCTAAGTTGGTGGGCCTTAAAGAGGAGAGTCCGAGGGGAGCTGGTAGCATTAAGCAGTTTTATAAAGCAAACGACATCAGCTTAAGCCACTGTAGTGCCTGTACTAGTTCCATGCAGGGGGAAGGTATTATCAACCTCCTCCTTGCTTCCTCATTAGTTATTTTTGGCTCCAGACAAGTCCTTCATTCCTCTTTACCAAGAACACTAGGCTTCCGTCACCATCACAAGAGGAACAACGGCAACAAAACAATGTGCATGTCTGGGAGTGCTCCAAAGAATGAAGCTCAAAGATAGAAATTGTTATGATATTTTAACAGAATAAAGAGGGTTTCCAACTTAGCAACTGAGTTTATGTCATAAAATGTTATACGGGCAAAGACATGCTTTGCAAATACATTTTCCAAGCTTTCCCAAAGTCAGCTCATGCTACATATATTTCATCTTGCCATCAGGACATCTTGCAAAATTCAAGAAGTAATATGAGTGTTTCTGAAACAGTGAGGCCTCACATTGCAAAGTACGGTATTAGAGAAACACACAGGGGCCTATATTCCATCAGAGCACCGAATTCTACCAAACACTGTAAAGCTGCATTGACTTCACCTATTTCTTGGTTGTTGGTGTTTTTTTTAAAGAGAGAGAATTGTGATAAAACAAAAATTTAATAAAATATTTCAATGAAATTTTTCAGAAAATATTTTCAATGATCAGGACACGTTTTTTCCCACAAGAATGAATCTTCCAGATTCTGTGGAAATCATATCATGCATCTGCACTTTCAGACAATTTCAGCATCCTCTACTCCAAAAATCTTACGCATAGGTGGGATTCTTCTGAAAATTCATGTCTGCTTTGGGGATGTTTTCATCTGAATTAGTGACCTAAGATTTCTGCATAGCCAATCCCAATGGGAGAAGAAAACACTTCCAAAAAAAATTTCCATTTTATCCCAACCCAGACATCTAAAACAGAGATACATCAAGCCCTTTTAAAGTGCCTATCTGTTGATAGTAAAGATAGCCCAAGGTGCCTAGTTCAGACATATATCTTTGTATTGTAGATGACTCAAGTTGGGTGAGATGTATTCTGCCCCATATGTCTTTTTGATTTTACAGGCTCTCTTGGAAGCAGACTAGGCAGTAGACAGTAAAAATACCGAGACATTTTTGTTCCGTATAACAGAAAGTTTGGTGTTCCCCCAGCAGGTCTACTCACCATATGTCTTTACATTTGTTCTGTATCACAAAATTGACTTCTTGTTGCTTGGTTAAATACAACATTTTTGAGAAACTGACACATGGTGGTACCACGCCACTCTTCAGAACCAGGATTCTATGGAGAGCAGTGGGGAATTCTGTTTAAAAACTGGTGTTAAAAGCTGTCCTCAAAAAGTCTCAGCTAAATTGGGAAAAGAAGGGTTTTTTTATCAAAAGCACCTCTTCCTAAAATATTGGTGAATTACTTAACTACGATGAATTATTTGTATCAGGAAATGCTTATAGCAGCTGTTGAGTATGGCACTGAAGTGGATTTGATTCTGTGCATCCAAATGCTTGAAAATTCTTTACACATAGACAGATGTTTAAGATGCAAATGTGTTAGAGCTGAACCTGCCAGATCTAAAAAAAATCTTGTTTGCTTGCTGTTTTCTCCCTCTTTCAAGTAACATTCATTTCATTATTATTTTTATGTTCCAGGGTAAGGAGCAAATAATGCAATGGCAACCAGCTGTCTCACTGGCAGCACTCTCCCTGCCCCCTGAGGCTTCGATACAGTCAGTAGGTGTCCCACACTGTGAGAGCCAGCAGAAGAGAGATCTGGGGAGGGCACATTTACACAGCTCCAGAAAGCTGAGACTATCTTAAAAAAGCTTTCTGGGTGTCATCATTTCCCTCTGGACTAAGTCACACAGGTCAAACCGTACCATATCCAGGGGTAATGCGGTAGGAAATACCAACAAATTTCCTCGCTCCTGTGGTGTAACACTCCCTACATCCTAATACTTCAGATAACGAGTGTCATCTTCAGAGCCCCCCACCCACTGCCTTAGCCACCCTACGTCTGAGCTGAGGAGGTCTCAGCTGCAGGATTCTCCATCTGCACCGATCACACCAGACCTAGGGTTCAGAGTATCTGATCTTGTTTCACACAAGCTCCCAAAGCTCTGCTGGCATGCCAGCATTGCTGCTGAATCACCAACATGTCTTAGTCAGCCTGCTTAAAATGGCACAGCTCTGAATTGTCTGATTGCCTCCTCCAAGCTGCATCTGACTTTGTGCTGGCACACCTCGCTTGCTTCTAGCTACTGGCTGGTCCTCTTCGCTCGTTTATAGCTACTGGCCTCATCTCTAAATTTGCACCCCCACGCTCCTTCAGACATCTGTGGTCCAAAGGCCACGCGATCGTCCTTAGCCCCTTCCTCTACTGAGGTACCAGGGTTTTCCTCCACTTGCACTATCAGGCCATAAACCCTTCAGGGCAAGGGCTTATTACGTGTTAGGCACTGACCTCTTCCTGTACCACATCATGTACATTTACAACACTATCAATTATTTAAAATGGCTCTGCCTTCAGTTCAGCCTCACGCTGAGTTAAGCTCCATAGCCTTTGGGTAGTTTGCGGCAATTTTATTTTTCCTCCTCAATGTTCACAAATCTCTTGCTGCTCTCTAGCACTTGTTACTATTTGCTAAGGGAGATTATATGGTATATTATCACTCGAGAGAAGTGTTTTTGGGGAGATAATATAAGCTTTCTTCATAAAGTTCCAGCTACACCTTCTTAGCAATGGAAGCCCAGACCTTACCCCCAGAGGGGCCTTGACTTCATTAGCACTTTCATTTAGCTCAGACAAGTAATTATTAATATCAACATCCAATTCTAGCAAATCTAGCTAGATGTGCCACAAGGTGACAAGATGTAATAAACATAAAACAAGAAAGAAGAAGGGAAAATGTTCCTTTTACTTAAAAAGGGAGACAAGGCAGCAACAGCAACAAATGGCGATGCACAAGTATCTACTTTTTTTTTAATGTAATCTTATTCCCATACACTAAGATAATTTTTTAATGCTTTTTCTCTTGAAGTGGTGGGGACAATTTTAATTATTTACTCAGGTTAATTAAGAAATTAAGTTCTGCCTCCTGAAATATAAATACCAGGATGTTATATGACACAAATCTATTTTTATTTAGCTCAGGAATAGCCAGAGATACATGCAATGCCTTTCCTCCCTAAGGTCTGCCGGGAGCCAGGGCACTTTGGCAAGGCCTTTGCACTCCCCACCATCTTCCCGTCCTGCATGTGCTCAGGGATAAAGCAGGAACAAGAGGGTGAGGGCATCCAAGGACATGGCAAAAGCCAGAAAGGATGAGACACCTTTCTTGCACTGTGCACAGTGTGTGCATTTCTGTGTGTGTGTGTGTGTGTGTGTGTGTATGTATATATACATGTGTGGTAGTGTCCTGGAAGAGAAACCTGGGAGGAAGACTTTTACCATGGGACCACATTATCAGATGACTCATGATAGACATGAAGATTCCAAAACCATTGTTTCTATTTTTCTCTCTTCACTCAGACCTAGACATCTAAATAATTATTAATTTTTTTCGCCACTGTGACAAGAGCATTAGACCCTAAGACTACTCAGCCTCATCGTGGAAGATATAATCCCCACAGCTTTTAAGGTAAACCCCCAAATCAAGATGTAGAGCCACTTGCTTACCTGTGTATTATACTAACCAAGCACACTTGGTTAGTATAATAGATGGAAATCCATCTTTTAGTGGGAAAGCTTGAGGGAAATGAAAACATCATCTGAAGCACTCCCCACGGCCTGTAAATCTGTTCCCAGCTTCTAGCGGTCTCTAGCTATCACAGGACTAGGTCTGTTGGGTAGCTGGCCTTGGAGACAGCCCAAAGTCTGCAAAGACCTTGCTTACAGGGGTGTTTGTGTAGAGCATAATCACGTACAACTCAGTCACTCCCAAACCCGCTACACTCAAGGACAGGAAGAAGAATCCTAAAGCATAGTTCCTAAAATTTGCTTAGATGTCAAAACCTCTGTGTTTGGCAAATTCAAACCAGGAATTACAGAAGAGTTTCTCTCACTCTTTGAGCTTTTCTCTAGGATGCAGGAAGGCTGAGGCTCTCCAGGGTGCTAACACCAGCTGTGACACTGGCTGCATCCTCAAAATGAGTGCAGAGGAAAGAGGAAGGGCCTGAGAAATGAAAGGGCTAAGCCAGTAGCTTGAATGCTCCTCCTCAAGTCTTCTTCTCTGTGTCATGAGGCCTTTGGCCTGCAGAACCCCTTTACGCTGTATGTGAAGGGATGTGTCTCCACTAGGAATGTTTTCAAATAGCTTCCTTCTTGCCGCAATCAAAGCCCATTTCTTCTTGTCCAACATATATACTTTATGCTTACACTATTAAAAGGTCTAGGGTTTTTTTTTCTCAAAATTATTTTTAAGTCTAAGCTCTTTCATCATCTGAGTGGATAGCAAACATGTTGAATAGTGCCAGACCCACACAGATCCCTGTCCAACCCTGCTGCATCCCTCTGTGCAGTCTGTTGGTGAACTATCAATTACGCCTTTCTACACATGGTAAACAATGGACTTGGCTAATCATGCCATGTATCACATTCAAGGTCACCAAGAGCTTCACCATCAGTCTGGGGACGTGACTTCAAGTAAAGACTCACTGCCAGCCTCCAGCGTCACTGCTTTCTCACAAATTCCTCACACTTAAGTAGCTTTCTACACATCCTCCCATCTGTCACATCCCTGTTGGAGGCACCACAACAACAGGAGGATAGTTACTGCCAATGCTGCTCTGAGGAGCACCTACCAGCACACAGAGGATCCTACAGCACTGGGTATAGGGAGCTGGGGAAAGCTCTCAGTCCTACATTTTTTCTCGGAAAAAACCTTAAAGCCCTGGAGGAGAAATTACAAATGGAGTAAGCCTTTATACCTTCATCCCAGCAATCTGACTCTGGGATGCTATGGTAAGATGCCCAAAAGAAGAACTTAAGCAAAAAACAGAGCAGAGACTGCAAATGTTGAATGAGAAGGAAATAATTTTGAATTTTTTTGCTTGTCCACAAAGCATATTAAAAAGCCACAGAAGCACAGACAAAATAAGGCCTCTAAAGGCAACACTATAAAACTACCCTTTTCCTGACCTATGGTTCAGATAGAAAGCCTGAGTCTAGAAGTGTATTGTGTTCTTCTCTAAGTTTTAACAAATCGTCATGGTGCATTTGCCATTTTTCCTATGGCTGATCAAAAAGATCCAGTAAAAACTGCCCATATCTTTTAAATTTTTTTTTTTTAATTCTTTGTTCACCAAAGCCAGTGTTTCACTCATGGTCCAGCAGCTCAAAAAAGGGAAGCGATAGAGGAAGAGAAGTATAAGTTTATGATTTAGGTAGATGGCTGGTCCTCTACGCATTCTCCAAATCTCTTCTACTTGCCTGTTATGCATAGTCTGGCTTCTTACAGGCCAGAAAAGATGTACATTTCAACAAGGAATTTGAGCAAAGGGAGCAGTGACCTTAGTGACTCCTTAACGCAATAGCTGCAATAATCTTCTCACATGAGAAAAATATACATGCATATAACATGATTTATATGCCATGGGATGATATGTTACTTTCAGAATGACCTCTTACGTAACTGAGCATCCTCTACTATTCAAAGTGGTTTTGTGTTAAAAGCAGCATTCAAGGCAAATAGCATGACCTTGTAGAGGTGACAGGGCTAACGCTGTGGAACACATGTGATATCAACAGTCACCTGAGCAAACCAGCCCCGTGTGCGTAAAGCTGCATGCCTAAGGCATTTGCTGGGTATAGCCCCATAGCTGCAGCCATCGTGGAAGTTGGTTGATAACCTGTCTTTCCAATGGAATTAATAAGCTTTTCCATTAATAAGATACTACAAACACTTTTGCCTTTGCTATAAAGTCTGAGGTAACAAAATAATGTTTCTCGGAAGCGTAAGGTGAGGTTAACCATGCACTCGGAGTGCTTTCCTCAAGCACAAACTCATTCTTTCTCCTGATTAGGGGTTCATTAGGAAGCAATGGGATTTCAGTGACTCTGAGAACGAGACAAGTGCATCTCTCCTATGAAAACATTATCTTCACGATTGTTTCTATGTGCCCCATTCCTCTTCAGGCAAAGTGATTTTACAACATCCAGACTAGTGGTAACATAGTTAGCAAGTGAAGCAAAAAGTGGTGGCACGGACAAGCTACTACTATACGTGCCCAGGATACTTGTACTCCAGTTGCCAGCCTGTGCTGTCATATCTTTACCACTGCATGAAGTGTATTAAATTAACACAGGTAGCTCATAAGTATGTCATATCTGCCCTGAGCAAATATTTATAGTCTGTGTAGACATATCCAGTTCAAAAGCCAAAAAAAGTGGAACAAACGTCTATAAAAGCACACTTTTGCTACTCTTTTTTCTCTTTTGCATATTAGCAAAATAAACTTCCTTTGTGGAAATTCTTATTATAGTCTTGCCTAGAATAGACTGGCAAGTGATGGGCTGAGTCATATTGGGTCCGATCTCCCTTATATGGCAGCAAACTAGGAGTCACTCTGTTTGAGTTCCCTGGCATAAAACTAGGCTAAGTGGGATCCCAAACTTGTGCAAGGGTGTTATAGGTGCTGCTGGTGAAACATGTGTTCTGGAGTTAAGCCCCATCTAATTCATCACCATCAGGGTGACAACAACAGTTCTCAGAATTGAAGAGGAGTCCAAATCCGTATGGAAGTATACAACAAAATGATCTCCAGCCTGGGAAACGGGTTTCGCTTTAACATAGGATATATGAGAGTCTCTCAAACACGCACTTGATACTTGCAACCCATAATGGCAATGCGACTAAAAGCACGAGTAAAGGTTACAAGATGATCCCTGACAAAATTTTGCTAATGCCTTACACTCTTTTTATTCTGACCCTCTAGGCTGTCATACAACTATTAAAAACTACTGGGGGATTCCTTGTGGTTTCTCTCTGAAGAAGGTTCACGGATCTCGTGATCTGACTGGCTTAAAAAGCCAGTTGTTCCCTGACATGTAAGCAACATTATAACAATATTAAATAGCAAATCATCTCATCTTCAGACAATTCCTGAGCATTTATAGCTTAATTGCTATGAGTTTTGTTGGCAAAGAATGTACAAACTACTTTCCAGGGTGTATTCATTTCCAACCATTTTTATTGCAGTCCCTGCTGTTCTTCTTCATTATTTTTATCCTCTCTGGACCATGCACCACTTTGCTGAATCCAATGTCTTTTCTTAAAAGCCAGTTTTCCTTGCTAACTTGTTAATTTTTTTTCCTGCTCACTTTGATGTCTTTCTTCAGTTTCTCAGTGCATCCTCAGAACTCCAATTCATTTCAGGCTTTTATTTCTGTTGATGACTGCTCTTTAATTTACTACTACATATGCCAGCAATTTACAACTGTCTGATTTCCTTAATTTGAATTTTTCACACAATAATAAGTAAGACACTAAGTCGATGTAGTGCTATCAACCTGAGGTGAAAGAAAAAAGGTGGGGGGGGGGAAGGGAAGACACAAACCAACATCTTCAGTTGTTTTATGATTCTAAGTCTTTGTGCCATTTTTGGTCTTCTAATCTAAAGGTAAGGACAAAGATATGCAAATTAGAAGCAACAACAAAAATAACACTGAAGGAAAGTCCAGTGTATTTGAAAACATAATTTGGTTTAGCAATAAAGCTAATATACTCACATTTTTTCAAAAGATATTTTCAATTTCAAGCCAAAATGCTCAAGGCCATTTGAAATTCACTTTAAAGAATTGTTTGAAGGTGAACCCCAGTCCAGCCGTGCAACACTTGCACAGGGCAACTGTTACACTCTTCATGGGAGGTGACAAAATAGGGAGAAAGCATAGCAGGGAAGAAGAAAAGAGTAGAAGGTGAGAAAGGGAGAAAAAAAAGCTTACAGAATTATCCCGTGACTTCTTATGTGCCCCCCAGAATACAGTGTACATCCCACCTTTTCCGTTTAGCTCACTACATGGCACAAAAGCACTCTGTACACTTTTTTTGCAGTTTTCCTTTAAGACTTTGTTTCCCTGAAGTTAAACGCCTTGTAAGGCTCTGACATACAGAATTATTCTGCTCAGAGCACAAGGAGCAGGCTTATACTTAATGTTGATGTACACTATAAAAGCAGTGTTTTTAGCATGTGGTTAAAACAAAGAATGGAGAATTTAGCATGTCTAAATTCACAAAGAGAAAACCGGAACATACTTCTAAGGGAAAAAACATGTCGGACACCATTCTCCTTGTCGTGTTCATAAACCCATCATTTCTGTGTGATTCCTTTTAAGTTCAAAGCACTGAGATTTTTTAGTAAATGAGACAAGGGGGAAATGGTGAAAACAGTTTCCCTGAGGAGAATTGTTCCCCAGTTCTTGAAAAGTTTGAACATTTCCAAACCTTAGGGAGATGAAAGCATTTTCTATTACATTTGTGCTTTTCTTCCTGGTATTTTTTAATTTTTATTATTTTTACTGAACATAATACAGCAAGAAGGAAACTAAGAGCTAGTTCAGATCCATAACTGAGCTCTTGAGTTGGCTGACACCACTCTCCTCTCAAAATGTTTTGAATGGTTTCCCACTATTTTCAGTGGTGTGGCGTGGTACTTATTGCTGTCCTCACACTGGGCCCCCACTCAGGTGTTTCAGGGCTTTATAGGTGTATTGTACCTGTTGTGTGGATTAATGAAGAAAATTCAGCACAAAAAAAGAGCTGAGAAGAGTAGTTTCAGTTATGTCTCAGATTTTTTTTTTTAATATGTTTCCATCTGAAATATCCTGGAAATGTTTATATATAGCAATAGACTCGCAAATAGCAGGCAGGAAGGGAGCTTGGGAGGTCCTCTAATCCATCCTGTTACCTACAGCAGGATAGACCATACCTATGCCACTTCTCACAGATGCTTCTCCAGCTTCCTCTTAGAGATCTGCTTCCTGGGACATATATTCTAATACTTCATTATCCTTTCCATTAAAAATTGTCACTACTGTCCAAACTGTGCGATGCACATGCACTATCCCCCTTAGCACATTTTTTCTGGTCTTATCCGACATGTACACAGAGGTCAGACAATTTCCTGTCCTCTCCCTGGCCGGCCTCAGTGTGTCTGAAAAAATCACATTTGAAGGCTGACATCATGTCACTCCTCCCTCTTCATTTCTCCACAGAAAATAACCTGCCTTTCCTCAGAGTCTGTGCCCTCATTATTTCTTGAGCATTGATCCTTCTTGTTGCTTATCTCATTAAAATCTGCCATTAATTCTGCCTTTTCTGAAGTGGGATACCCCAAAATGGATTCTGTATGGATGAGGAAAAGATCCCACCCTTGTCAAACCCTTCCTCTCCAACTCAATATGGAATATCAATATGGAAAATCTTCATCAACCATGGCAGAAACAAATAGCATTTAAAGATCTATTACCTCAGCTTTCAGGAAATTGCAATCTGGCCTCATTGTGCCATTTGTGAGCATTAACTGGCATTAAGGCTAGCACCAGATACACTAGTATATCCACGCAGGGGGAAGAAAAATTGTAGGTGCTGTTGAATCCAGACATGCTCCCCTAACTGCCATGCTGGGGACTCCACCGTAGTGTCCCACTAGTATGGGTCATTTGCCTTCCTCACACGCAAAAAAAAAAGAGATGCAGAAAATCTGAGATGAGAGGGAAAAAGTGCTGACCTACTGTAACTCGGTCAGTGTTGGTACAAAATGATGCTTGGAAAGCAGGATTCTATCTTCTTTCTTTCCGTCTTTTACAAATATCAATCCAGTTCACACAGAATTAGTATAAAATTTTCTGGAGACTAACTTTCAGAGTTTATCTCCAGAGAGACTGGTCAGTAGCTTTATAACAGGGAATCATGTGCTATGGGCTTCTCTTGTGTAGCATTTAGGATTCCATTCAAGAGCAGTTCCCCTTTGTCTGCTGCCTTCATAAATAATGGATGCATTTTGCATTAGAGATTAGCAAAGATTGTTAAGCTTCCTTTTTTTGCATGTGCAAGATTTGGTAGCTTTTGAAATATTAATATAGTTGTGCAATTTGGTGTACCTATCGTGTTTTTAAGAATGAATTAAAAAAAAAAAAAAAAAGAAGAGAAAAATTATGGTAGATCTAAAAAGCACATACCTGACTCTCATAAACATCAGAAAATGTGATCCTTCCATCTTTAAATCTCTGAAAAAATAGTTGCATTACTAACTTTTGTAATATTCATTTAAGAAGACTCTACAGAGATTGCTTCAGAGATTCAAAGCAATTATGGTAGGAGGTCATGAAAAGCCTTCAGGAAATGCTGCCAAGGTACTGCACCATCTAAAAGGAAGAACACAGCGCTGGAAACTTTTCAAATCTGATTGAGGGTAGATAAAGGAAGACAATTTTAAAAAATCCTCTTTACTCATTTCACTAATTTTATTTTTAATGTAACACTTTAAAAGTACATTTTTTATCTGAAAACACATATTTAGCCTCAGTATTCCTTTTTGGGAAAACCACCACAGATAATTCACTCCATGTTTTGGTGGGAACCATCTTTATCAAAACTGGTGACTTCTGTTTTTCATTTTGTGTGCATGCTACACATGCTGTCTAAGCAGCAACATTGTGCTCGTTGTTGTGGTTCTCTGTATGCAATGAAGTCCTATTTCCAGATCTCCAGCCCATCCCTTCCGCATATTCCACAGACAGAACTTGTAAGCATAGCTTATTACAGGGATGAGTTAACCAGTAATTTCATTGTGCTCCATGGCTAGGATCCCAAAATGCACTCTGCCTAGCCAAAAAAAGGGTGGACAAAAATTGAAAGACTGGATTAAATAGCCATAAAAGTTACAGGGTCTGATAATACATACAGTTATGGCAAAATCATTGCTTTCATGCTGTGGCCAGCTTGCCAGTATCCAGAGCTATGGCAGAGAAGAACAGGAATGAAGGCCTGAAATAACCTAGCTAATGAAAATTGCAGGCAATATGGAACAGAGCAACTTGGTGCCAAGGCATTTGAATGGTTTGCTGTGAAGTCAGCCAGGATGGCTGGTGCCACATTAGCGCTAATATGCCCTTCTGGAGCCTGTTGATTCCTTCAGGACCACACAGTTGGGGCCTTTTATCCATGTTCCACATTGCAGGGATGCTCAGAGCTGGCTGAGAAGCACAGTGCAGTTGTACTCAGGGCTCTGCAGGAGTTAGCTCAGCTCCAGCTGGACTTAGTACCTCAAGCTTAGTGCCAGACTTGCTAAACTGAAGCTGGCTTTGTGCAAAGCCACGCTGGGCCATGGGGTGCTTAGACATACAAGTTGCCTCTGTTCAGAGCAAGCTTCATTCTGGTGGGATTAAGTAGTTCAGTGTATAGAATGTACAAAATTGGCTGAGCTTCTTCAGTGACAAACTTACTTTAGATATGGTATAGCTAGCTAACTAACCAAACTACTACTAACACTAACCAAACTACTGAGCCTGGTCAGATCCAAACTGCCTCTGTAATCATAATATGATTTATCCTGCATGTCAGTAAGCAGTCAATAGCTGCCAACTAACTCAACTGTTTCCCAAACTTTACGTCTTAGTCTGTGCTACTCTGTGAAAACAAGGCTAGAGTTTCTGTCCTTACTTTTGCCAGTTGAGGGAACAGCAGGGTGAGGAACTCATAACTCATTAAATAGAACTGAAAAAATGATGGTTTAGCAGACAAAGACCAGAAACAACAGGTCTGAGGTAACAGGGACCGAAATATTCAGCTTTCATGACCACACAGGGATACCACAAAAATAATCAAGAAAAGAAAATTATTTGAAAGTTGGAGAGCAGGGGACAGGTAGTCTATTCCTAAAACGGATTAACTAAGGCATGACTGACTAGAATTATATGTGCCTTTTTAAATTACCCATTTAGCAGCACTAGGGAATGTGAAGAGAGCAAGAGAGATTGACCACATTGTTTTCTTTTGACTCTAAGGCAGACTGTTTGGACTGGAAGAGGATCAGAACTTGCAACAAGTCTTTCACTCTTCTAAGATTCATCAGGTTACACACAATGTATCCAAAAGTGGCATAGCCTCTCCCCACATCATAAATATGTTATAGAAGGAGAGTGGGAAAGTATGACAATATTTACAAGTTTCTTCTCTTTCAATTTTGTGACCTCTATTCACCTTCCTTTCTGAATTGTCATTTGATTCCGCTCTTCTTCCTGCCTTTCCTGCGAAGAAATGTGAAATAATCCACAGAAGTATTTCAAAACATAGAAACAGGGACACCAATTCAAGGAACACCAGTGCAGCCCAGGCTCTAACAGTGGGCAGCAGTAAATGCCTAGAAAAGATTTAGGAACAGAGCAAGTGCATCATGTTGTTCCCAGAATATCTACTGAGCACACAGCAATTTGTGGTTCAGAGGATTCCTGAACCAGACATGGTGATTTTGCATTTAATAGCCCCCAATGGATTAATCTTTCATTAAGTTGTCTAGTCACTCTGGAACCCATGTTAATTTTACTCATCTACAGCATTTTGTGGTGGTGGGGGGGTCACATCTTCAGCATTCTCTTTTCCATATTGTTACTTAAGGTTCTTGGCTTTAATATATGAAGAAGATATTTCAGGAAATTTTTCAAGAATTGACAAATGAGGTTTGATCTTTGACCTTGAGGTGGAGATAGATATGACTCCCCTTCAGAAGATCAGACAAAAGTACCTCTGCCTTTACACAAACAAAGAAATCCCACCATAACTAAACACAACAGTAGCATGTCTTTAAACACCAAAAGTATTTGAATCTGGCTTCAGGTGCAAGTTTTTTCATCATGAACAGTTAAATCCATTAGAAAAGTTATCAAGAAGTAATCTATACTTGGCTGCATAGTGGGACTGTGCAGATGTATTGCTTTTTGATAAGTATTGAACTGAATTTATGCTGCAGTATGGCTAGACAGACTCACTCCCATGGAGTTTCATAATCAGCATCTTCTGTTTTCCACCACTCCTTCTTTCCAAAGGACACAGTTCCCTGTGCCATTTCTCATAAAGTTTAAAGGAATTCACAACAGAAGCGTGAATTCTATTGTATACTGAGAAAAACAAATCCTTTGTGCCATAAGGTAATGGAGCATATCTAAAATAATAGAGCACAAGCTTTAAGCTCAGCAAGAAAAATTCTGTTACCACTAGCTTATTGGCGGAAAATGAAGCTGAAAAATTTGGCCAAGCATACTTCTGTATTTTCTTCATGCCTGATTGTTGTGTTCAAACAAAGGCCTTCTCTTTTCTACTTAATATAAATACTCCTTGTTTAAATCCAGAGTTCATAACTTAAGAATTTTTCCTAGGGAAATTGTTCTATTGGTGTTACTAATGCTGCTGAGAAGACCAAAAGAAAAAAAAGTTTTCTAAAGCATTTGGGATTCTGTTCTATATTAGTACAGACTGAAACAGGGGAAACACTAAAGCACTGAGCTGGCTTTGGACAGCCTAGCTGGCAGTAGCCTCTGCACTCTGCTGGCATACCCAGTTTTACCTGACAGCATCTGGGAATTGCTACAGAATGAGGTGCTGAGATTTGGACAGAAAGCTCCGGCAAAGAGGTGGAAGCCCAAGATACCCACAGGGATGTCACCTGATTTTGTGTAGGTGGATGAGATTATGTTGGGTCAAAGGCAGACAGGAAGAAGGGAAGACCAGGGACAATTTTCCCATGGAATCTGTACAGTAACCTGGAAGAGGGAAAGGAAGACCTTCAAAAAAATGCTAGAAGAGGAGCTGGAAGGAGCAGAAAGAGAAATTAGTATGATGGCAGACATTCAATATGATATGATATGACCCAGGATGGGACTAGGAACAGAAAGTGGCTGGAAGCAATCCAAAATCCTTTATAAATTCCAAAATTATTTCTCTGAAGATCTGGGTCAAGAAATACAGTAATAAATGAAAGGGTCAAGGACTCATACTTTTGACTTTGGACTAATACGTACAAGTATCTTCCCCTATACAAAAGTCCATCTCTCCAGTGTATTGCTGTTTGCTGCAGTGGTTAATAGATTCTGCTTTTGCAGTTCAAGAAGGGCAAGATCTGCTGTTTCCTTCCAAGGACACGAAGGCTTCAGAAGCAGTGGGATGGTGAACAGCACCAGGTATAAGCAGGAGAGGGGACAGAATGGCTCCATACATTACTGTTGAGGCTGACAGCAGGTCTGCAGGCTTCACAGACCTTAATCTGGACAATTCTATTGTGAGAAAAGCCCATGAGAAGAAAAGTAGATAGTTTTTATCCATGAGAATATAGTATAAACAGAAGCATGAAAGTTAAACAATTGAAGGAGAAAACCAGCAACGTATCTGCACCTGTTGTTTTTCTGAATGCTTGAACGCTTATGCCATAGGCGGCCAATGACTATATGTTTTAGTTAATAGCAGCCAGTAAGTGTACTGTAGTAGTTTAGCAGCCAATGGATCTGTAACACAAACGACAACATACACAAGGCGTAAAAAAGAGGCTGCTTTGTTTAATAAACGGCTTTTTGCACTTTATCCGAGGCACTGTCCATGTGTGTCGTGGCCGCCCCAACAGCGACACATTACTAGCCCAGCAAGTAGGATTTTGCAGCGGGAGAGTGGGCGACTAGACCATAGGGCTGTTGTTCTGATAACTGACTGCTTCTCGGCAAGATGAGAGGCGGGAGCTGCAAGCGGGCATGGGGCCACAGCTGTCCAGAGGGAGAACAAGAACATCCCATGTGTCTGTGAAGAAGAGAAAATGCCTTCAATTGCCACACCCCCAAGTATCCCACCCGGGTTCCTGAACCCTCAGATTGAGTGGTTAAAGATTTTGCACTGAGGAACAGACACAGGTTGTTCTTCAGTCACTACGTCATGCTGTGCTGTTTGCTCTAAACTTACATTCAAAACACAGCTGGACTTTTGAACTGCAGGCCCCTGGGGAGACAGAGCTATGCACCATTACTAAATTTAGACACTTCTGAAGTGGAAAATGGTAAAATGTTTTGCAAATAGCAAACTTTTCAGGATGTAACACATAAGAGTTGTTCCATACAGCGTGGCTGTTCCAAACAAATGACTGGAAAACAGACAATCATTAATCTCTTTCTGGAAAGACATATAGATTCCTGAACTGCTCACAGATTACTTCAGATATATCCAGAAAGAAAGGCTGGATTTTTCTTCCTGGCCCCAGTCACACTGAGATTTCACACTAGCACTTCTGCCTAGGAATTGCTGTTCCCTGAGGAGGTATTTCAACCCTCTGCAGAAACAGATGAATCTATGTAAACACTGCTGCATTTATTTACAATATTTTTGAAGGGGTTTCTTACACTATATTATGGTCTTTTTTCTTTTTTAAAGACGTATAGCTATCATCAAAATTGATAATCTGCTACGTCAGATAATTACGTTATTTATGGCCTTTATCACCTTCAGTTCAGTTCAGAGCATTTAATTATATTTTGAATATGACTTTTCTGTACAATCTTCAAAGTCATCATTCCAACAGCAATATAGTTATTATTTCTTAATATTGGGATACATAGGGTTAATTAGGATACCTTACTACTTTATGTGTCTTGTTGTGGCTTGTTTATAAAGATGTGTAAGAAATCTGGCTTTGGATTTCTTGAGATTTCTGTGAGAGCTCATCCACTGTGTTGCACCACAACATCTGCTTCATGTAAACTTCTTGAAGGTCACTGGGACTCAGCATAGCAAGCAGTAACTAGGGGTTAGCTTGGCGGGTGGAATCAAGTGAAGGTTCCTCTGCAGAACCTTTCTGACGAGGACTGCAGTCACTACCAGTGATCTGTGTATTTCCATGGATATTCAAAACAGTAAATCCAAATGACTCTTGGGATCTACAAACTGGAATACATGAAGAGGAACAGAAAAAGCCCAGAGCTATGCTTCCCCCTTTAGTTTTCATTCATTAACAATAGAGAAGTCAGACGCAATGAAATAAAGCGTGTGTACTTGGACCAATTTGCTTTACTATTTAGATAACAGATTTACTTAATAACAAGAAGTAAAATCCTATAAAAAGTAGCATTTTGCCTCTCTGATGCAGATTGATGGTTCTGAGTAAAACTCGGATAATACAGCTGCATGAATTATGAGACAATATAATTTAAGACAAAATGTAATTATGTTGCAACACCATCTCTTGGTTTAAGTTGCACAGCAGGACAAGGGTTTCCTAAGACAAATTTGATAACCACCTGAGACGTTTTTTTCTTCTTTTTAGTTGCCTAGTTACAGAGTTTGTAAGTATCTATTACAAGGTTAGCCCATTTGTGAGGTATCCTAAATATGTTACATCTGAAACTATAGCCTTAGCAATGTACCAGAGACCCAAAGGTTTCTTACAGGAGTCTCTGATATGCATCGGGTTCCAACAAAACCTAGAGATTAAGATAATTTTTGGCATACAAAAAGGTCCAGGCTAGGTCCAGACAGACAAAGACCCAGTGTTTCTCCATGAGTTAGTCATTAAGCTTCTTTGTGATTCAATCCCCTTGATATCTGTAATATGCAAAACAAAAGTACATTTCCTTCATTTCTGTAAAGAATTTTAAAATCTAAAAATAAAAGGGTTGTACAGCAGAGTTAAGAACTATTATCCTAAGTAACTCAACTGCTGTATCTCCAATCTATCTATCTATCTGTCTATCTATCTATCTATCTATCTTCCATGATTCATAGATTTGCTCTCTTTTTACTAATACTTTATGTAGGCTTTGTGCATTTTGAAAGCATTTTCAATATTCTTTGCTGTCATGCTCCAGAATTTGCAAGGACTCACTTTTTGGGACTCTGGTTTAGAGCCTGGATTGCCCTAATATCTGCTTCTCTCCTGATGGTCACAAAGGTGACCTTGAAGCTGACGGCATCATCAACCGGTGCAGTAATGTCTTCCTGTGGCTGCAAATAATCTGTGCTTAGCACAATGACCTGCCTGTTTGTACTCCAGGTGACCAGAAAGCCACATGTGCAGGAGGCAGAACCAGGCAGACCAAGGGCCATCCGGGAAGCTGAAACCAGACCAGTCCCAGCATGGAGCTGTTGAAGCTGCCTAGAAGTGACCTCTTTCCTTTGAAAAATTGCAGGGAAATAAGGTGCTGAATAAACATCAGACAAGCAAAGTCCTGAGGAGCAGATCCTAACCAAATGAGAGGTGTAATGTAATAAACTCTTCCTTTAATATAACCTTTGTTGAGAAAAATCACCAGTTACTTTCACTGTAAACTTCAGCAAGAGTCAATTGGCCATCACTAATTATCGTTATCCATCCTGCTCTTGGTAATTCCTAAGACAGCTCTGCACAAGCCGAGGTCAGGTCTAGAGGCAGTGTGGGCCCTTCAGGGGGAACTGTGCCCACCTGTAGGCATAATGTTAGCTCGCAGTTTTCTCTTATGGTATGACTTTAAACCATAATTTAGATACCATATTGCTCTTCTATTTTTTCCTCAAGCCGAGCATTGACCTCTGTCTTCCCTGCCTGCTTTTTACTAGCTAATTAGCAGCTGCATGAACCATACTGATGGGATGAAGGTGGACATGGAGAACTGGGAGCAAAGATTAAGGCCCCATTCTTTCACCTTAGAAACAGCAGTTTGTTTCAAAAGAGCCCATAAGAGTTGCCATGGCACTCAGGGATTGTTTTTGTGTGTTGGGTTCCACTGTGTGGCGACTTACATAGAGCTTCTTTTAATTTCCTGACATTTTCAGTGATGGGGCTAAACTACGAATTCTTAGATCCCTGAACTTTGCTCCTATTTTGTGGTTTGAGCTCATTTTATTGACCGATAATGATTTTATAATAAGAGAATTGTTTCTCATTAGCAGTGCAGTGACTGCTGAAGGTCTGTGCCTAGTGTAGATTACTTACTCCAGCATGGCCAGATACTTAAATCTACCAAGCATTTCAGCTGTTTCAAATGAAGGCTGTTTTATTGAACTGTTTCCATTAATTTTCACTGCTCTCTGACAGCTGCTGCATCAGAATTTCCTTTCTGTAATTAGTTACTGCAAATTTGTATATATGAGCAGTGTTTAAATAAGAAAGGTAGCTGACAGTGGTGGTCTTCGTACTGGTGCTGCCAAAGTGATTAGCCCAGCAGGAAAATGAGCAGGGAGGAATATGGAAGACTCATAGAAGTGAACTCCTGCAATATGAAGTGCCATTTGACGATTTTGATCAGAGCCGTGCAGCAATCACGCGGTGTGCAACACCCCCCAGGTGAGTAAAGCCAGGGTCCACCACAACCAACTGACACTCCTTGGGAGCAGCCCCCTCGCACTCTCCTGGCCCCCTCTGTCACAAGGTCTAACTTTGCTGCCATACACATAGCAGTCCAGATACGCCATTAGTGCAATGAGTAATTGACCCAAAGTGCTAGTTGCAAGGAGTAAGGCCACAGAGAAGTGAGGCTGCCAGGCCAGGCTAGCCATTAGAGCTCTCCCTACTGACACTCCAGTGGGTAAGTCACCATGGTCAGCAAGTGGACAGCTTTTCCACTGGCAGTGACAGCTTAACCAGGTCTCACCATTTCTTTTAGGCACTCATTTGTGGCTCCACAAGACTGTCCTGGCAGTTCAGCGAAACTCTGTGTGGCTGCTCTGTGACCACCACAGTGAACAACCAACATGGACTAACAAGAGTCCTCCTTGATTTCCCAACATAATTCACACTGTCCCTCAACAACAGCTTCACCAGCACCGGTCATATAACAGTGCAGAGGAGGGACAAGGCAGGAAGACAAAAGAGCTGCAATTTAATTAAAGCCATAGCTGACAGCAAAGAAAACATCTGTGGAGCCATCATATCCACACTGACTGCAGAACGACTGAACCTCCCCTGGTACTCGTTTCTCTCTGCAAACTACTGACAGAGCCAAGGAAACCTCCTCAAGATGAACATCTAACTTTGAGATGGTTAAAGTCAGATTAAAAAACCCAATCCAAAACATCTCTTGAGACTTTGGTGTGAAGATACCACATCCTGGTATCTTGTTTGCTAACCAGGTTATCAGATGCTTCATTTCTGATCATGCATCTCTCTTGGTGCCCTCTCAGTACTTACTTTTTTTTTCCCTACCCTTTCAAATTGCATTTTGACCTTTTCATTTGCTCTTGCTTCTATTGTACTTGTTTTCTCCTTTCTTTCATGTTTTTATCTTCTCTTTTCTCCCTCCCCTGGTTTCAGCTTTACATTTCCGTACTTTGTTTTCAATGTGCTGCTGCCTCGTGGGTTGTCACAGTAACACCTCATAATTAGCTCGTGTGCCCCTCATCATCCTGTGGGGTAGAGGTCTAACTGGCCTCTCAGTTTCCCTGCTACAACTCCATGGCCAGAACAAAGACAAAGCCTTGGCTGTTCTTCCCCTTCATGGTAGCAGTCACCATCGTCCTCCTAAACCTTTCTTCTCCCTTACGTCCACATGTCTTCAGTGAGGAAGGCTGGAAAGCAGCTGATGTAGCCTCAGAGCAAGACAGCTTCCTGCTTTGGTAACTCATCAAAAATTTGCATTCCTCAAAACCTAATTTAAAGCTGGCAAGTCTGAAGCCAAGCTTCAGCAGTTCTGTGCACTTGTGGTTTCAAGGCTGGTGTCGCTGACTTCGGGGACTTGCACATACCAGAAACACCCTTGGGCCCACAGGACCAAAACCTCTGAAAGATGGAAGTAGAAATAATTCTGAGAAGTGAAATAAGGGGTGGCTGGAAAGGAGACAGTAGGAGAAACAGACATGCTCCCCAGTGTTTGCCAAGAGACAGCTTGCCGTTCAATCTGGTTTATAATCATTAGCCTATAAAGAGGCACTTCCCAGCTCTGCTGTGCAGTAACACCGAGGAGTCAGTGCTCTCCAAGTTGCAAAGGGTCTATGCACAGCCTGCTGTAACCAAACAGTGTGTTTGGTTGATGATACGTTTCCTCCAGGTACTGCCACATATAAAAAATACCCCAGATTATTTAGCCCCATTAAAGAAAGTAATTACTGTCTTCATTCAGCTGCACTGGCAGGCCAGAACCACCATAAAGGAAATTCATCTCCAGGATGTCCAAATGACAGAGCTGGCCCCTGTACAATACAGCTTACTGCAGCAGCATTAGCTGCAGCACCTTTCGTTGCATTCTGCTTACACCGTATAATATTGGGTAACTTGATATTCCTCCAAGTGACATTTAAATTTAAGTCCAGAAGAAAGCTGATTGTCATCTTTAATGAAAACATTACGTGAGAATTTTAGGCCCCTATGTCACTTGATGTAAATCAGCTCTGTATATAAAAAGCTACTAAACTACCCTCAGACCTTGTAAGGACTATGATTTTCGCATCTTTTTGGTGTGATTATTGTTCAGCCATTTATGTGTGACTATGATAAACGTACTTCTTTGGAATTAGTCCACTTAAAAACACATTTCCACGATCAGCTTGCCCTTCTTAGCCCTTCTCAACCCCCACTTGGTAATTTCTAAGTTATTTTATTAATGTTTATCATTAGAAGGGTTCTTAGTAAGACAGTCTAGCTTTCCCTTCTCACTGCATGAAACGCTACTGCTGGAGTTTGATTTGCATGACCTAAATGATTTCTGCAATCACTGCTCTCCAGTTGTTTGTCCTGGAGGGACAGTGAAGGATTATACTCTTTTAAAAGCATTTCTATTTAGCAAATGCCTCATTTGCAATAAGACATCAGCATTTACCACATTCATAAAGCAGCTAATAAATTTCATTTCTGCTTCAATTTTCTTGCTTCACAGAAGACCAGAGAAAAAGATTGCATAATTGAGATCCAAGACCAGGTAATAATTCCTTACCATTAGCCCTCCAACTGCAGACCTGTAAGCCTGTTCTAAACAGTCAATCAGCAGCTTGCACTATCCATCCTATCACAAGGACCCCGCCTGAGGACCTCCATATCCCACTGCATAAAAAGAAAGGGAAGACCACTCTACTGAAGCCTTGAACTTCTGTCCCTCATGCTACTGTTCCTTTCTGCCTCAGTTTCCCTTCATTTAAAAATAAAATAAAAATCAAACCCAGGAATTTAGCACCACAAATTCTTTAAATTTGAAGATGCTATTTCTTCTATTTGAGGGACTGATCCAGTCAATAGGAATCTCAAAATAGAATTAAACTTCTCCTAGTTCAAGCCCATATTTTGGGAATGGGGAACAGAAAAAGTGTGGGGTGAGGTGAAGGAATGGTGTTCAAGCCTTTTCCAGTTGATCTCCCAGATGGGCAATTCTCAGTACCACCAACTAATGGAGGCAATAGTCTCTGGGCCAGGAGCTATCAAGCCGCTGCATAGAGGCACTGAGGAAGAGTTTGCTGAGGGGAGGAAGGGTCTGAAGGTCCCCATCAAGCTGCAGCTATGTAATACAAGAGGCATGATTCTCCTCATGACAGTAAGCTAAACGAGACTTTGAGTTGATTAATGATCATGGCAGAAAAAGAACCAGCAGTGAAAGCATTTATAAGTCACTGTATACCTTCCAGTCTGGCAAAGGATTCTGAAATAAACTACTTCACGCAATGGTTGCTGTTAAAGGGAGGCATTCACATTGCATTATTGACTGTTTATTCATACAGGTCTTCACAATGACCACTAATGTCACGTCAAAAGCAGCAGTAATGGATTTCCATGTCTTCTTGAAACAGCCTGTGTCTTTCTCAAAGCGGGGTATGTCTCTGACATGTTTCTCTAATACCTAGGACATTGATATTGGACCTATTCGACCTCATCATAGTAATTATTTTATAATCCTAGTAAGTAAAATTTAACTGTATAAAAATTATTTCCTTATCTCAGCTTCCATATCTGGTGATGCAACAGCATTCAGCTGCACAGTTCTTTCATAAAACAGATCTGTTTCTGGCAAAGAGAAGGAACTTATTCAGGAGAAGACATTTTTTTTTCCGTCTGTCATTGAATCCAAGAGAACATCTCCCTCAACACCACCAGCAGTCTAGAATATTGCTCCTTGGAGCACGGCACACTTTCCTCCGCACCGCCAGCCCGCTTTTGCCGTGGATAAAAAAGCAGCTGAGCCAGCAGACACTTGTTGAATTCTGAGCATTCTCCATCACCCACCACAAGCGGTGAGGGCAGCTTGGCTGCTGGCTGCAGCAGGAGCAACACAGAAGGCCTATTAACAGAACAGACTTGAAGGCGTCTTATCAGTTCCACACTCACACACAAGTACACACACAAACAGTCACACACAAGTACACACACACGCATGGGAAAAGTAATAGTGGCCCAAGAGAGATAAAAGTAATTTATAATGTTTCCACCTTGCAGTGTCACAGCAAATTCAAAGACAGACAGCTCCCTAAAATGTGGCAAATGGCCATAACTGGAAGTGTCACTATTAGTAGACCGTTTCTTTGCTAAATTTGTATTAAAGAGGAAATCACAAAATCTGTTGTCGAAAAAAGAAGAATCCTCTACAGAGCCAGCACTCTCAGAGCAGGTGAGGTTCACAGTAAATTGATACAGTTCATGCAACATTAGGCAATATGAGGTGTCATTTACAAAAAATATATATATATTTGGCAGATAACTTTGAGTCTGTTGGCTGAAGCAGCAGAAGCAATCAATACATGTTGGCAATATTTACCCACTTAGAGGGCTGCCAAATGTGAATTTGCAAGAATGTATCAGCTGCTTTGAACTGATCTTTGACTTTGTCTCTTCATAGACAAATGTGAATTGAGACTAGAGCGATCCACATTACAGAGAAAGAGATATGGCAGGAATACACAGGGTCACCCCTATTATTTGTTCTTGCCGTAAGAGTCACTGCAGAAAAAATTAGGTCAGATACAGTTTCTAATGGGATTAAGCAAGGTAAATCAAATTGATAACAGAATATGAGTCTCAAAAAACTCACTCTGTCAGACTTGTTCACCCTCTACCTGGAATAAAACATAGATTTTTTTAAAAATTGGAAAAATTGGAATAGAAATTTTGGATTTTACAAGAAAGAGCCCACATCTGGTACATTATCTCTTTCCAGCTCTCTTACTCTCCCTCCTTCTCCATCAAGCAGTGGCTTTTAGATGCACCACTCCCCCCCGAAATACAGACTGAGGCTTCTATAGTTGTTATATGACATGCTGTAAATGAACAGTAAGGAACACCTACAAGACAGAAACACATCCTGTGGCAATAAAAACTAGGACAAACATGACTTTTGTTTATTTAGTTTGATTCCTGATTGTTATTACAAGCCAAGTGCTATGAAAATTTCACTGAAAAACAATAATTATTTCAAATATCCAGTCCTAATTAAAAGCAGCAGAAATGTCTCACTAAGTCAAACTAATGATACATCCCATTCAGTATTTTGTCTCCAGTGGAAGATTTCTTCAGTGGAAGATGTTGTTCGTGGCGAGCATGTGAGTCTAGACACTTTCTGCATTCCATTCTTCTACATCTCCCAACAAGCAGAATTCCTGTTGTAGTACCTCTGATGCTGCATTGCTACCTAGTGCTGTTAGCATGTTTCCTGACATTTTATCTGCAAATTTGCCTCACCTCTTTCTGTCCTGCTGATACATTCCACCTTCCCAAGCTCTCATATCCCTTGTGTAACACAACAAAGCCTTCCCGCTCTCCACCATCTTTGCAAGGAAGGTCCAGCTGACTCAGAGACTGACCTTGGGCCATGAATGACAGCATGTGGATCCTTTACTGGAACAATGTCTTCCTTCTTGTTCTGCAACATTTCTTCTTCCAAGGAATAGTTTGAAACTGAAGAACCAGTTTCTGTGGAAGAGCAAAGGCAGGAGAGGAAAACTAGCCATTTGCAAGTTGCCAACAGAAACAAACAGGGCTCTCTTACAGTCATACAGAATTTTTAAAAAATTAGGGAACCAGCTTGAGACATGGAATAAATCAAAGGAAAAACGGACTTGTTCTAGGGCTTTTGATAGCATTTCCAATTGTGGAAAGAAATGAGAAAACTGTCAAATGGAATCTCTTTGATACAACTGCATTAAAAGATAATTTCCATTCCCCAGATGCGTGATCTAACTCCTAATGAAAGGTGTGTCCTGAAGGACAGAATTTGGCCTTATGTGAATCTAATGAATCTGAGATCTTTAGTAGGCCTCTCAAATACTCCTTTGTTCTGCAAAGTGTTTTACTGTACTGTTTACATGAAAGAAGCTGTATAAAAAAATGAGTCAGACTAAATGCTGTAGGGCCAGATTTCATCTGACCTTCCCGTGATACCCTAGTGAAAAATTAAAGGAAGGTCTTGTACAGAGAGTATTTCTTTTTACTGCATGAAGCAGCAGGTCTGCTCCTTCACTGGGGAGGAAACAAGGACTCAGGTCTAACTTCCCTCTGCAATGGAGGAGATACTGAAAAGTTGAGACACTGGCATATTTCCCCCACATAGCAACACTAGGAAGAACACTGCCCAAGGTACAGGCTTATCTTTCAGTAACATATAGCTTATAAAAGAATTGTGGCTTTCCCTGAAACTGCGCCAGCAGGGCAGAGCTGCTTGCAGAGTGTGGGGCTGAAAGGCCTATAAGGGTGGCTGACATGACTGCTGAAGTTGGAAACAAAATTCAAAATAAAATCAATCTTTTAATAAATCACAAAGCTCTACTGTCCTACGCAGATGATGACTTCCAAATAATTAACAGCTTCATTTCTCTTACAATGCAGATTTATTTATAAATTCTCCTGTAGTTGTACTGATATCACCTTTCTACTGCATTTACCTCTTAGTGGCAAATCTGTTTATGTCCCTGGAGCACTAAGTTCAAGACAAACAGAACAACAGGAGAACCTATAGGTGTCATGTAGCATTCTGGAAGAACTGCTCCTAGGTATGAGCTCTGTTCAACAGAAGTGCAAAACAGATTGAGAGAATGACAGTAAGACAGACTTCAGAGGTGCTGTATGATGCCTGGGGAACAGAAAGTATTTTAGATGTGATTTTTTATTTGTTGCCAGAACCCTTTAAATGTGCATGGTAGAGAAGGAGATATGTTTTCAGCAGCTCAGTTAATAAAACAAGATTCCAATTTACATGAACATTCATTATGAGGGACTGTTAACCTGTAGATATGGCCAGACTCTACTTAGTGGCAAACCTGACAGAGACTGAAGTCAGAACTCTGTGGCCCCCCTCCTCCTGATCACTAACAGCCAGCTTTAAAGCAGTTTTAAAACTAGTGATTCTATCCCAGCAGCAGAGCAGCACAGCCACAAGACCAGGCAGAAGGGACTGCTCTTGCACAGACACTGTAGCTGTTAGATCTGGTCTGGTTGGGCTACCCAAGCTGGCTCACACCCTTGTGCCTGGCTTTGGGATCCCGTGCTGGGAAACTCTGCTGTGCTTTTCGCTTCCATGGGCACAGAGGAAGGCAGTCAGATGGACCTCACAGCAATGTCGCTGGACACACACCTCACACATTTCCCTGATCCTCCCTGGACAAGTCCTGGGCTGATCTCTACCAGGACAGCAGGCGCAAGGTCTCACGGTGAGCGTAACTTTTTTACAAGTGAGGGATGAACACATGGCACTAATGCTATAGTGGGGAATTCAGGACAGCTTCTGTCACACTTAGGCAAAAGATTTGCAGGATGACCATAATGGGCCATAGTGCCAAGTTGTCTTCTGGTCCAGAGGAATCCTTTCAGCAGATCAACATCTCTGATTTCAAGAGAAAACTTTGTGAGCGCAATATAGAACACATGGATTGGAGAAACACAGAAAAACTATCAGATTACTGTAACATGGCAGGAGAAAGGGATAAAGTTTTCAGTACTTAAAATCCAACAGCCAGTTTCTTGGCCCCATTTTGACTATCATTATAAGTATGAATATTCCCGCTCTGCCCCAAAGTGTTGCTGGTCAATGTATATGCAGTTTTCATATAGGGCTTTTTCCTTAGCACTGCTGATTCTCATACCCATACTTTATCAGCCAGTAGGAATAGAGCCAGCACCACTTTTGGCCCACAGGTTCCTGTGAATAAAGAGTACTCATCATCTGCTACCATTGCACCCAGTAATTATCTTCAGGATAATTAGCATCTGTATCTTGGAGATTTCCATCAAGACTCTTCCTTCTATTGTGGACTATAACTATTAGGTTGGATCTCTGTCTGGTATGAACTGGCACAGCACCCTTAATTAATACCTTTTCCACTCCGTCTGAGCTGGGAGGAAGACTTAGGAAGACTTAGGTTGTTAAGGGATACTCAAGGCAGCTGTGAGCTGTAGAATTGAGTCTCCAAAAATCTGATTATGCATTCCTCGTGCACTCTGAGCTCTGAAAGTTACAGCTTGGTCGTAAATATGTGATCAGGCCCTTGACTTGTTTAAATAGAGGACTATGTGTCGCATAGAATGAAGGTATCATTAAACTGCTAAACTTTGCACTGATAGAAACCATTTTTTAAAGACAGAACAAATGATTTTCAAACCTTAAAACTTCACAGATAATATCTATGATGCAAGAGTGAGTGGTCTGCATCCTTCCCATTTTAATTAGTATAATTATAGGGGATTACTTTGTATCATTTAAACAAGTTCATGTATCATCATCTTGCAACCAAAATACCAGCAGCACTTCATGGATCTATGCCAGCTTGAGAACAGATGAGGTTATTATTATTATTATTCCTCTTTCTCTATTTGTTGTAGCTATGGCCTGTTTCATGCTTGCTGCTGAAACATGACTACAGCCTACTGTAGCAGCAGATCTGTATGCAACCGGGGAGCTGGCAGTGCGAACAGGGAAATCAAGTCCCCACTTCCTTTCAGCGATAAAAGCCTCAGGATAAAATGTCTGTAAAGCTGAGTGCTACTGAATGAGCCGTTCGGAGGAGTGGAAGCAGGCTGGGATTGAAGTCTAGCTATTTATCTCTTCCTACAGCAGATTTGTGAGTGTTTGCCATGGAAAGAGGAGAGGCTTCAGAAGCCATCAGTGTTCACAAACTACAGCGTTAGAGCTGAAGTGTTAACGCCTTTCTGTGGTTCTTTGTAAAAAATGCAGTAACTTCTGTCTACAGATAAATGTTCACTACATGCATCTCACAACTTGTGGGGAAGCTATTAGTAATAACAAGGAGGTTTCTGTACCTCATAACATTTCTCTGGATTAAAGTAAGGTATGCCAGTTCCAGGACAACTACTTTTTCAGGCACATGTAATCCACTGCAGTTGTTTTAGTTAATTTTCTCCTTGTAAATAAGTACCACTAGTAATAGCTAGCATGCTGTTACAATCCTCTTATCATCTTTCTCATCACATACAATTTATACACAATCGTAATTATTATTATTACATAGCTCAGTATAATAATTGCATATGGTATAGGTATGTGTTAGTATATGTACAATGTCGTTACAATAATGTATTATGTAACAATGTATTAATGTATATAAAGTGTTGTATAAATAGTAAATATTAGTGTATACATATTATTTGATACATATATGCACAGGGCAGTCATGGGTACTTTGACATAGAGTATCACAGTTTGAGGCACATATGAACACAAATTTGAGAAATAAGAAAAAGGAGCTATGGTAAAGATATTCTATCAATATCCAAATTCTTAATGATAAAGTATTTTTGAGGACAGGATAGGATAAAACTACCCAAAAAAAAGAAAATAGGAATCAACAATCATGCTATATTTTCTTTTCTTTCCCCCTTAGAATGACTTTGATTTTTACTGTATTCAGATAGATTCCAACATATTCAGGAACTGTCATCAGACCACTTGTCATTCATGGGGAAATATAACAGAACTTGTATATCAGTAAATGAAACAGGAACATCTGATATTTCCAGTATAATATCAGCACCTTCTATTAAATTTTGATGCAATTAATCCGGAAGGACAACAAGGTCCCAAGAAACCAAATTTCCCTAATTTTACACAGCAGAAATAGATGTAATTTACTGGAATAGTGGCCTCATTTATGTGGGACAGACCTTCCAGTTGGAGTTTCCAAGCACCCCAACACTTTCATTTCACCAAGCTTCCTATAGGGTATATATATCCATTTTCTGTGCTGGCAGTTACATGAGCTGTGAACTGCAGGTGTAGTGACACAATGGTGCACAGCCTCTGCACTGGAGCAAGGGGAATTGCAGGACATTTTTAAGAAGACTGGGGTAACATATGCAGGAGGACAAGATGGTGGATGTGTAAAAAGGAGAAAACAGACACTGAAGATATGAGAGGCAAAGAAGGACAACTTCAAAACACTGCTTGTCAACAACACATAGAGAGGGCAACCACAAGGTCCCCAGCTCCAGTGGAGTTATTGTCCAGTTTTGAATCCATGTGGTGGCTCTGAATGGCTTAGAAGTTCCTCGCTCCCCGGATTTGTTCGCTGTAATGACTGCAAGCACAGGGATGGTGGCTTTGAAAAGCTGCTGAACTGAAGAGTGAAGATACCTACTGGGATGCCTCTGCTGAGTGTTGCATCTTCCTAGTGCCACCCTCAGCTGCTGGCAGCTGCTGCTGGCACTAGCCAATACTCGGACATAAATAAATGTTCTTTACTGTCTCTGCATGAGGTACTCAGACACAAAAAAGGGCAGGTAACTCCCTAGCCTACAAAGCTGCTATGAATATATTGACATTTAACCATTGTGACTTAATCAAGATTTGTAAATACATTAGAATGAGCAAGTGATGTACTCAGAGTCAATTAAAACAAGAGGATGACACAGCACTGAGCTAATACTAGCCAAAGATATTTCTTGGTGATCTGAAAACCACACCTATCTACTGCTGATGCTTGGGGCACATTATTTCCATAGGCTCAAACAATTAGAGATACCCTTCTGAATGATGTTTATCTAACGCTGCTTTCTTCACAGTAAAGACTGTTAATGCAGCAGTTGAGCAACTCCAGGAAGGCACAGTTATCCTGAGATAATCAGGAGCCTGAGGGCTCAGAGGCAGTCATCTGTGTTCTCTGCCCCAATTTCATCAGTATATTAAATTTAAAAAAACCCTGTATGTTAATACATCATGAAGGTCAAACATTTCATTGCAATGAAGAGTGGAAATTCAAAAATAGGATTCCCAGAGCAATTCTAACTTACATGTATATAGGCAGAGTGCATTATGCCAAATATTATTATGTTGTCACTGAAAACCCATTAGACTGCAGACAAATTATTAGGAAACTGATGTATCAAAATTGTGCTTTTTTTTTTTGTCTGCATGTATATGTTTATGAAGTGTGTAGGTAAGCAAATAACCAAATAGATTTCACTTTGGAGATGTATTTAAAAATATTCTTTGACTAGTTTTGTAATTCATTTACATATTATGCTATTGCTCATATGGGAGGGCAGAACTAAGGTTCATCTGTCCATGTTACAAATTCCATGTAACTACACGGAACCTGTTTTATGTGATACTAGTACCAAACCGCCGGACACTGAGTATATAGTATGTTTTAAATTGTCTTTTAGGGAAATGATAGTTTCTATATAGGTTCAGCTATATAGCATTTTGCCACTGATAGATGCTGAAAGAAAATGGGGCTGAGATTTATTAGTAGTGTCTAGGATTCCTATTTATGAACTAAGCTACCTTGGACATATACCAGCAAACCTGGAACAAGCTGTAACAAGCTGACAGGCATCTATATGACAGAATGGCTCATGACTCTGTTGTGCACGGGTAACTTATTATGGAGCATTAAAAAATATATCTCCAGAGTGTAACTTGGACAAATACGTGCTCAGTTTTTCATCATGGGTGTCATGTATGTGGCAAGGAGTCACGACTGACTGCCCTTCCTACATTGTCATCTGAGAGAGCCATCTAATCACACTTTGGCTAGATGAGCAAAAATCCTGTGTATGGAAAATTCTGAGAATTACTGGCCCAGTGACTTGTTGACACTCGGTGTTCTCTGTACATTAAATACTGTGGGCAGTTGTGTTCGCTTTCTGGAGTCCATGTGCCTTCATGAACAGCTTAAACCATGCACAGAATGTTTTTGGGAACTAAAATACAATGTTATTGCCTGGAACAGGGCAGATACAAGGAGAGTAGGAAACGGGCTAACCTGGGAAAGCCTGAAGCACCTCAGAATTTCTTCTATAAAAGGAAGTATGACCCCCTGAGGACTTTTCCTCCATTACTGAGTGCCAGAGACAGGAAAAAAAAAAAATCACTTAAATGACAAAAAGCTATTCGCAAGAAGTGGTTATAAAATGACTGTTATCTACAAGACACTGCTCTTTCTCTGAATCCACTGTTACATACCAGAATTGTTAAATAACAAGGTACTAATCTAAGAGTGTTTTCAGGCAAAAAAAACTACAGTCCTCTCTTTATAACACTGAAGTAGCATAAAAAAATACAGCAAGAGTAAATGCTGATCTCTGAGCATAAATTTCAGTATTGTAGTGGATGAAAGGAAATTTAAATACCATTTTGAAGTTGATTGTATCACACAACTCCACCCTAGAACTAACTTGCAGTCTTTAAACTACCGTGTTAAAGCAAAAAGGGAGACAAGATAAAAAAGAGAAGAAGGGGGAAGGGAAAAGTTGCTATTTTACAAAATAATGGGATTATGTAGAATAAAGGTTAGACAAAATTACAGAGTTAGAGAAAGACAGCATGAAACCTATTACTTGAATTCATTGTGGCCTTACTGGGGTCTGAAACTCACATAATTTGATGTTTTTTTAAGGAAGAATGGAAAAGGAAAAACGTAGAAAACAACAGAATTTAGGAAAAGCAGGGAGGAAAACTAACAATTCAGGTGGCAAAACCGTTAAAACAAATTAGAATTTTTATTTTATGTCACATCATTAAAATCAAGACCCTGTGTCTTCTTTCATTTGAATTTAATTTGAAAATGCCACACGGGCCACACAAACAGGCTGCACAACTAGCATAGCCCGTGGAGTATCACCTTAGCATGTGAAACACAGCACCAGAGCAACAGGAGTATCATTTTCACGGAAGGAAACGCAACACCAGGGCAACAGCTTCCATTCTGTCCCTATCTTTGGTAGTGATTCACAGGCCTCCTCTTCACCAGCCTTCTCTGAATGTCAAAATCCTGTGTAGAGTTCAAATTTTATGGTGCTTGAGGTTGAAACAGAAGATTCCGTGTAGTGCAGAGGCAATTAAAAGTCTTGGGACTTCTGAATTTCTAAGAAAGGAAGAGGACAGCATTTTCATTTCAAATGCATGTTTTTATTGACAAAAAGTAAATATAACAACAAAGAAATCTCATGTCAATAGGATATTATGAAATCTTCAATTTGCAGTTCAACAGAACTGTATAGTACAGCAGAAGTAAAATGAAAGTATTCATAAAATAACTCTATTGCACAAATCATCTATTCATATTTTCAGGACAGTTAAGGAACAAGAAGGGATTTGACCCCTGAGTCCTTCTAAAGGTGACAGCAGAAAGGGGTGAATAGATTGTAGGCCTGCTAGCTGACAAACCCCCCTGAAAAGCAGGCTAAAGTGAAGCAAAAAAGCAGCAGAATATGATTGAGAGGGAGCGAGCCAGAGGAGGCAGAGTGGGGCATCACCGCATCTCTGCACAGGTCTGATGCCACCGATCATCGTTGCGCCCCTAGGACCCGAAAAAAACATCCAAACTTTTGCAGATCAGACTGTGAACCATGGTCTGTGCCAGATGTAACATCTTATTTGGAGATGGTTTGATTATATGCACTTACCCAAAATCAACATTTTCCTGTTTTAACACTGGTTATTTAGAGGATACAAAATTTCACTAAAATATTTTCTTCTAAGTATAATATATACAGTTGGATTAGTGGTAAGCACTTTAATGAAATGACTACTTCAGGGGGTTGCAATTTATGGACTTCTTAAGAAAGAAGTAAAAGAAGAACAAAAGAAGGGTACAATAGTTAAAATGTTGTTACTGAAATTCAGTTATAATTATAAATATGCTTTTACCAAATAAAAATTCTGTACTTTCGTGTTTCCATAAAGCAGAGTGAAAAGTACCCACTTTCTCTGTACTTGAGAGCACTACCACTATGGACCCAGTGCTGTCCTCAATCAGGCTGTTCTATTTTGCTCAATGCATTATTCTAAAACATCTGGTAATGGAGTGAAGAAGGACATTCTTGAGAATAGTGAGGAATTAAAAATGAGGAAATTGTTCATTTACAACTTTATACTGACACATTGTGATCAGTCATCATCATCAGTTAACTTCCATTGCACCCAGCCCTTTTATGGAAAACTTTGAAGAACTATCCAGGTATCACAGCAGCTGGTGATTCAGAAAGTAGTAACCTCCTTTCTGCATCACGCGCTGCTGAAAGTGTTCTCCTGGAAAAGCAGGGAAGTAAAACTTTTGAAGCTTTGAAACTGTGAAAATATGTGTGACTTTCCGTTTTTTTTTAGAGAAATAGTCACCCATATCCTGGACAGATTTTCCTCCAGGTAATTACATTCCTTCTCTAGTTTCAAGCAGATACATTATTCTTCATTTACACTTTTAAAGCACTTATGTTGTTGTGACAATCTTGTTCCTTATCTGATGAGCTGGTTGTCCAAAGCAATTCGAAAGATCTTTTCCACAGAGGATAAAATAAAGTAGGCTTTTCCTTTTACCAAATGAATCCTAATTTTTAAGAGTTTAAATTCCAGAGCTCAGGACATTTTCTTGAATTCATCTGCAATTCAGAGTACTGTGCTTTCACAACAGGTATGTTGCGAAACAGCTATTCCTTGCTTTATCTGAAGTAATCGCAGTGATATAAAAGTAGTCTCTCAAAGACAGAAGAAAATAGATTAAAAAATTAGACCCCTGTAAATAACTGCTGACATTTACAATTTAAATTGCAGTAGCGTCCATTGCCTGCTCTTCCCCAGCTTAAAAATAAACAAAGGGAAATTTTGCTCCTCAAAGCAGTTATCACAGGGTAGGGAAGGAGACAAATCACAAGATAAAGGGAGGACTATATTGTATGAACAAATAATAGGATTTTGGCCAAAGATAAGGAAAAGGGTTAGTTCAGTAAGAGATTTTGGCAGATAAATTGAAGAGTCATAGAGCATCCCTTAGAGATAAGAAAAAGCATTAATTCAAGATAGTTTGGAGGAGGAAGAGGAGCAAAGTGACAGAATTTTCCTCAACAATGAGGTAAACGTATGGAAAGTGAAAAAAAAAGCTGAGAAAAAAATCTTCACGTTAAGTTGCAGTCAAGCTTGTGATTAAACCAATGTTTAAACAACTTCGATCAGCAAATAGCAATACATCAAGAAGACGCAGTGAAGAGACGTTAAGAAGCACAACTGCATAATGGAAGCTATGTCTGAACTGAAGCTGATGAACAAGAAGAACTGATAATTATCAGGTGAAAAACCTCAGGCTGAAGCTGTATCAACAGATACGAAGACACAGAGAAATTGCATTGCATCTGGAGGGGAAGACACATCCCTGAAACATCTCAATGTTCTATCCAGACAGACAGGTATTCTCACTCTATGTGACTAAATCTTCTGAGTATGGAGAAATAACAGACGAAAATCACGTGGAAGGATAAAGAATGATAAAAATATCTCACATACGTATGTCTCAAAAATAACAGACATTTTTCCTTAGTGTTGCAGAAGTTTTCTCTCTACTGCTCTCATGATTCAAAGCACATTCTTATCTAGTAACCATTCTCTTGCTGGAGTAGCGGAGTCACCGAGCTAAGAATTGATCCCTTTCAGTCCATTCACCTAAAAAGATGAGAACTTCGCTTCCCCTCTGAAAGCAAAGTATCCTCTTAGGATTTACCAAATGGCATTTCTTTTCCCTTCAGGACAAGTTTCTAGAAAAGCTCACAGCTAGCTGGCATGCAGCCAGCACTGTATTCCCTGGCACCACATACCCATTTAACTTTAGAGTTTGCTGGCACAAGCCAGGTCTGCATTCTGTCCCAGAGATGGCTGTGTTTCAGCAGTAATGAAACTGCAATATACATAGTGCCACATTCTTCACTCCAACACCCATGCAGTCCCAGTGAAAACAATGCAGGCAAAGTTAGAAAAATTACACGCAGGTGACCAAAGGCTGCCCTGCCAAGCTTTTGTTAAAGAATCATTTTTAAAATATTACTTTGTTTTCCCCAAATAATCTGTCAGCCCCCACCTTACTCCCCCACTAATTCCACAGAACTTTCTAACAAGATTTGTCAGTATTTTCCTCCTCAGCTTCCAACAGAGGGGATCTTCTATGTTCTCTTGTTCTTCACAAGAGCCACAAAATTATCAGATGGCTCACTGTGTTAGTGATGAGCAGACTGAACTACCTCCAGCTAACCACTGGTCATGGAAATAAAAGGGTTTTGAAGTACATGCAGGCAACTGGTAAATTGGGAGACAGAAATTACAGCGCAAAGGACAAGTGCTACATTGCTTTGGAAAGGCCTACTTGATGCTCAGATTTATGTGCATAAGCAGGTCTCTTCTGCTTTTTGTTCAGTAAACAGGTGGCTGAGTATTTGACCTTCTTCTTTTAAAAATTCCAGAGCAATGCTGGGCACAGGCAGGCCCACTAAAGCAAGCTGTTGTATCTGTGTTGTTCCTATTCAACACAACAGCACTGTGGCCATATCCCCCTCATTTCACCCATATTCCTGGTTCTCTGGGGAGCTGCTCTATCACAGGGAAACCTCAGCACTTGTTCAGCTGCTTGAGTGACCACCAGCGATTAGGCACCTATGAAACTCTGAGTAAGCTGGGTAGAACAAGCCCTGTGAAGTACCGGGTGAGTATGCTTAACAAGCGTACCAATTGCTATTTGCCAGTCACACTGATATGAATAAAGCTGGTTTAAGAATTGTGCTGAGGATTAGCTAGATGATTCATAGGAAAATCCAAAATTGAGGGCCCAATTTACATTCAAACTATGTGGTTGAGAGAGTTGGGAAAAGGGAACACTTGGTTTCTTGCTTAGGATGAATCCTAATTGCCTATTTCTTCTGGTTACAGTGATCAATCTCCAAACACGTCTATATTAAGCAAACCGTATGTGTATATATGTGTATATACACGTCTTTTAAAATACTGAGTTCCAGATACCCCCGTATGAAACTCAAAACACCAGGATCTGCTCACAGAGATTTACTCAAGATTCCCAAAGGCCACCTCTCTCTTTTCTTATTGTATAGCAAAGAGGAGGATCTGCCCCAGTGCCTATAAAACACAGAACAATTAAAGGCACACTGTAAAATACTATTACATTAATGACACATATCTGTTCCTGGAACACTGCAAGTTATTTGTGATTAACCTAGTTCACTGAAGAAAGTTGTGAGGGTTGAGGATATATATCTTTGTTTGTTCTTTTCCTCTGAATATTTCTGGGCGCTGATAATAATATCTAATGACATAAAAAATAAGAACACAAGTTATTTTTCTGTCTGGTGAGCGAACATGCTACACAGCTAATAATTGCATGAAATGCTCTTCTGATTGTCACTTGAAAGGCTGTATTTCACCTATTTTGACACCTCTCATTAATGATTTTTGTCCTGCATAGGATGCCTTGCTGAGAAAGGACTGGTTTCTATGGACTTGATTTCTCACAACCAGAGCTCCCTTGCATTATCCATCATTTAGACGGATTCATTATCAAAGGACTGCACAAGGGTTTAAGCTGTAAAAAACCAAGAGATTTGTCTGGACTTTGGAAGAGATTTTATGACGTTCAGGATTTGAGGGCAACAACATAAAAGAAAAATATTTTTAAGTGCGTCGCTTTCTGGATGCCCTGTATCTCGATGAAGCCTTCCCTACCAAGGGCAGTTCATTTCACTGGTCAGCCTTTGACCCTGCTCTGAGCTCTAGCATCTCCCACAGATTCGCTCGAAGTCATATGGTCTCTCTTTTCTATCTCTGCCCTACAAATAGCCAGCCTCTGCTTCCTCCACACCCACTCGCCTTGCCAGAAGCCTCACTGCAACTTCCTGTCAGTTTTATACACTCTTGTGTAAGTGTGGAAGTGCCGTGGACTTCCTCAGAGCACAAGTTTTATCTGAAAGCACCACGTTAACCATTTGCTTACTAAGTGTTTCCTAGAAACATAAATGCTCATTTATTTTTACCAGCTAAACCCTTTGTAACTGGAAAATATGAGTGACACTCAGGGGGAAAAAAAAGAGATTAAATTATTTTAGGACTAAAATAACAGAAAAGCTAAGAAAGACCGTAATTATTTGCAGGCATTGGGAATCCCGCTTTGTATCAGCAAAACTAATGGCAGACTGTTCACATCCAGAGGCATAATGATCCACATAAAACCAGTAGTATGCCCCATCTCTGAAACACCCTTCACCAGTGGATCTCAACACCCCTTTAGAAACGCAAGAAATACTGCACTTGCATTAACGTTTCCAGCTCTTTATGGTCTTAACTAACTTTAAGCAACCATAGTGTGCTTTTGGCGCACCTTTGAGCTGTAACCAAGCCACGGCTCCCACCTGGAGCGTACGAGAACACGGGGACAGGGGCGGCGTTACCCCAAAGCACACCCGGCCCCCACGCCGCTGCCACAGGGCCCGGGGCGGGGCGGCCACGCGCGTGCGCAGGGGGCGGTGCGGCGGGGTCACCCCTCCCTGCGCCCGCCCCTCCCTCCGCCCCCGCAGCGCCAGAGCGAGGCTGGGCGTGCGG
>VZTI01005245.1:2088012-2125313 GCA_013397865.1 Struthidea cinerea | reverse complement strand
GCTCGGCCCCGCCGCGGGCGGGGAAGGCGACGGTGCCCGGCGGCCGCCGGCGTTGTCAGCGGGAAGTCCGAGCCGAGCCCCACCTAGTCCGGCCGCGGGAGAGGAGCCGCTCGCTCTTTCCGGCCGGTGTGTGGGGGCGAGGCGGGGGGGTCAGGCCGGGCGCGGCCGGCCGGGGCAGCCCGTCGGGGCTTGTGCCTGGGGTGGCCACGGAGTGAGACAAGTAGACAGCGCTGTGGCCTGCGAGTTCCCGTCCTGCTTATCAGAAAATAAAAAGGAAATGACAGGGATGTTCGTCTCGTCTAAACACCCCACCGTCACCCGTGTCAAAGCAAATGGAAGAATTTGACTGACACTTCCTGCGCCAAACCCGTCTAATGAGCCTGAGATCCTTGTACCCTTCTGCGTGCGTTGATGAAGAAGCGGTTTAAGGAAAGCAAAGTTTGCAGAGGAGAAAATAAACCCAAATCTGACTGTTCTCGCATTGGCCCTAGATTACAAAAGAGAATGAGAAACCAAGGTTTTCTGTGAAAAAAGAATAACGTGCTTTTACTCCCATTTCCATCTTAAAGGCATGGGTTGTGATGCTCAGGGTAAATGAAACAAAAAGAGGAAAGTCTCTTTCTATACTGTTTTGGGGTATGAGAGTAAGGTAGTACAGTTCCAAGAGAGAGGGTACGTCAGAGATGCCCAGCTTGAAAATCATACAGGTTTGTGTTCTTGCATTTAGATGTTTTGATTAGTATAATTGTAATTTTCCACATATAACGGCTACACCTTACCCCAGGATGAGATGTGTAGACAGTGTATGACAAAGACTTTTCAGTACTCTTTCACAGTGAAGTATATATTGAAATTACTGTTATAAGAAAAGGAGACAAGAAACACTCTTCCGTGAATTATAATTAAAAGGCAGTGGAGCAATCACATTGCCTTAAAGAATAACCATTCAAAAACAAGTATATTTCCCTTTGGAAAGAATCTCTCATCTCTATGAAAAACTTTGAACATTAAACAAGTTATTACCTTTTGGATGGCATGCCTCTATATTAAAATCACAAGCTTTTGAGAGGAAAAAACCCCAACCAAACGGTACAGTTGAGTATTTTCATTTTTTTTATTCATTGCATCTTTTTTTACTCTTGTTCAAAATCTACCCTATAGACTTCATTCTAGATAAAAATGAACTGAGTGAATAGTGGGGGATACTTGGGCTATTCACGTTAAAGGCTTTGCAAAAATAAACTTTAACTAATTAGATGTGGTGTTTTATTCCTTTGGTACCTGTATGTTTTCAGGGATGCTAAACCATGATATGAACTACTTCAGGTTTATCTTGGAGCTGTAGTCTAAAACTGTATTGTTATCTGTACCCAAGTAACTGAGTTTGGAATTACATTATGCAATATAAGTGCTGTATATCTTTCTTGCAGCAAAGATCTTACTTGGAGCACCCGTCTGCCTGGGGGTGAAATAATCTGCAAAACAGAGTTGAAAGACCAAAAAAAAAGTAAAACCAGAACTTTTATATGGGGGGGAAAAACCCAATAGTCTTTTTACTGTCTGTACCTGTGCTTTTATTACTATACATGTGCACCAGATAAGTTTTCTGAGTGGAATTAAAATTGTGCTATTTTGTTCCAAAGCTCTGCTGTAGGACAGTTCATCAAAAATAAATCTGAAGTGAGCCATGACAGTTCTTTTTGTGCTGTGCCAGTTTTTGCAGAGTAAAACTGACTGTCTTTTTAATTGAGAGTGTTTCTGGAACAGAGGCAAACAGATGGGAATCTAGGTGAGGGCCTACAAAAGGAGAGAGAAATTACTTGTATAGCTGAGGAAGGAAGTGTGCTGAAGGCTACACTGTAGCTTGTGATCTCACCGTGAGTAAATGTGACAGGGAACTAAAATAAACAGTTGTCCACCTATCATCTGGGATGTGGGAAGTGCAAGAGTCACAGAAGTACTTGAGTACTTGATGCTTACTGCTACAGTGCCAATCCTGTCATCCACAGAGCTCTGCTAGCTGCTCAGGGTTAGATACAGAGAGGTGCTCTTAAGGACAAGAATGTCTTACTGATAAAAACAGGCACTCTTGTCCTTGGGTGTATGCTGAGAGGGTAGGCAGATCCTTAATGAATTGGCCTTTCTAAGTAATGCTTAGATGACTTTCAGATACCCAAGTGACATTTGAGAGTGTTTGTCAGGTTAGGCTCAAGTTGTGAGTTTTAATCAAAATTGCTCTCAGTAAAACAGATCACTCAGCATACCCTGTGCGACAGAAGTTCCTGTTTAGCCTGTGGTTGCAAATGCTGCCACTCCTTTACCTCAGAACAGATCCAAAAGCAGACCAAAGTGCACTGTGTGGTGTCAGTGTGCTGAATCCCTGCTGAGTTGGGGCAGGCTTCTGCTGTGTTCTGTTGCATCTAGGTCAGGTAGAGGGATATTTTAGACAGCCTCCTTGTTCTGAGAGATGAAAGGAGTATCTACAGTAGCTACACCTTCATATTTCAAGACAAACTTTGTTTTCCTGCTCAGACATGGTTAAGATGGTCTGTTTCTATTCTTCTTGCATAAAGCAGGTGAAGAAAGAAGTGTTTTTGTACTTGAATGCCATTAATAGACCTTTTTTCAAGTTGACTGAGTTTTCAAAGTTGTTTAACAGTTGAGTGTAGTAGATGTTTAGTACCTTAGAGCATCTAATGTATGTCTTTTTCCTTAAGGGCTGTCATCCATGAGGCAACTGGGTGAGGCAGACATAGTAAAAGTAATATTTTGATGAAGTTACGGCAGTTTGCTTGTAGTAGGTAAATGCTATTTGGAGAAAGTCAAACACCCTGTCTGCTGGTACAAACTATTTCTTCATGAAGCAGTTGAATGAGGTTACCTTCAAAAGCAGCAGTAGGTTTTGGCTTGAAACTCTCATCTCTCAAGCTTTAGAATGTGTAAAGAAACAGCGGACAACTAAAAGTGAAAAAGTTTTTTATTTTTATGTGTGCCTGCTCATGCATGCTGTTGTGAGCTCCTGACATACTGCATGTTCCTCTCTTCCGGCAGCAAGGAAAGGGAGGAAGGCTGTAAACACCAGGTTGGAAATCTGCCTATTAGGCAACTTTTGAAATATAAAATGATTTGGGGGCCCTCTAGCTATTCAGGATGCTTCTTTTTCAAGAACAGTGTTTTAATGGTGATTTTTACTAGTGAAGCAGTAAAGTCACTATAAGATCCTAGGGGAATGTGTGTTGTGTAATTACTGAAACTTTTTAGAGGTGAACCAGGAAGAAGAGGAGGCATTTGACAATATCTTGTACTCTGTCCCAGTCAGCTCTCTATAGTTATTAATCTAAGGACTTGATGTTATTTGAAGTAAATCCCTGCTATGCAACTATGAAAAGAGACTGCCAAGTAAGTCCACATGGTTAGTTCATTCCTGACTAAGGGAGGAAGGCTAGACCATAGTGCAGGAGTAGGACAGCCTAGCCCTTCTGGTGGATTGGTGTTTGCATCCTGTGGCAGACAAGCAACATCTCATGTTTCTCCCCAGCTTGAAATTCTCTTCAGGAAATCTGTACTTTCTTAGATCACTTGGTATCATTCCTGCAGCTGTTGCAGCACAGGAAGCTGGCCTAAATATGAATGACTTGACCAGGTCTTCTGCGAAAAGGATATTGTGTGCCACTGTTACTCATTCATGAAATAATTTGCAATGTAACCAATTGCAATTGTAGAGCTATGAGAAACCTTACATCATTAATTTTTTGGGCAGTATTGAAGACCTGGAACGGTTTATTTTCATAACTGAAGACAAAGTAAGGCTCTGTAGTTAAAATTCTTTTTCACAGAAACTCAGGAGAATGTGTTCTTTGCATCAAGATTTGACACTGAAGTGACTCTTACTTGCTTTAATTATAGTGGTTATTATTACCTAATTTCAGTAGGTAATCTGGATTAAAGGAAAATACGTACTTCAGCATTTCCATTAGTATGGCTCCCTCTATAACTTTTTGTGACGTTAGATGGTGAAAGTTTTTTCTTAAATTAACTTACCTATTGCCCAGATAATGTATGCAGTCTAACCTCGTCTTCAGTTAACCTGAAATGATTTGTGAACACAGATAGTCCCTGCAACATTTTTTGTTTCTCTGCATTAGTTAGTTTTTGACGTCTTGTCCTATTTTTCCCACTCATAGTCTCTGTTTCTGAAACCTAACCAATTGTGCCCTCACTTTGTTTTATGTCTGCAGTGAAGAAGTTTCTTAAAAGCATGCTTCATATATCAGGAAGAAGCAAAAAAAACAATACCACCACATCTCTGTCAAGGATGAGCTGCAGACATTTGTGATGTATCTATGTGGAGTTCCCGAGGGGAGGTACAGGAGGACCTGTTACTAGGAGTGGCGCTTCAGCACTACAGAAGTGAAAGTGGTTTTGGTAGTTGCAGAGTCAGACCAGCTACTCTGATTTTTTTTAAAGTTTTCATGTATGGTCAGTATTTTTTATTTGAGATTAAGCTATCATGCTGAACAGTAGTTGGACTGTTCAGAACCCAGATAAGTGATAGTTAAGTTGTGAAACTGTACAATCCTTGTTTGCAGTTAATCAAACTTCTATAACATCTGGTCTAATACTTCCCCTAGAAGTGATTTGTTAGAAGACTAGTGGAAAGTTGCTAAGTGTTTCAGAAGGGTAAACTGGAATGTGGAGTGGAAGTAATCTCCATTGAAGTGGAAGTTACCTAAAAATCTTGCTCTGCGATACAGTGTTTAGGACTAGATTGATTTATTTATCAGGTGACATTTACTGTTGATACTGAGCTGTGGATGCCTGATCGCCAGAAATGTTCAAAGCCAGGCTGGACGGGGCCCTGAGCAACCTGATCTAGGGAATGGTATCCGTGTCTGTGGCTGGTGTAACTACATCATCTTTTAGGTCCCTTCCTACCCAAGCCATTCTCTGTGTGTGGCTGTGTGTCCAGGTGTGTGTGGGGGCAGCCCAACGACATACTGTGCGGGAACGTGTTTTATTAATCTTTTAAATGTGAAGCAGTTATGGAGGATTGTTAGAGGTTGTAAGATGCCATCAATAACCCTCATGTGATCTTTTGTTGAGAAGCTACCCGCAAGGTAACATTCTGAAAGCTTGATGTACCAGTTGACCCATAAACATAGCCTACTTGGTTTCATGTGATTGCTTTTTTTCATAAAATATTACTGAAAGGTTTTCTTTGGGTTGGGAGAGTGTATAAATTAACACAGCTTGCAAAATCTTGACTCTTGCACTTCTGGAGTTATATTTATATCATTAGCATGAATAAGGATATATCATACTGTCTTTTTGTGACCCTTCTGACTTGTTTAAAATGGAGATTTAATGGGCAGTAGACAGTCCGTGAGTGTGGTGATTTTACTCCCATTCAGGGAATGGTCCTTTTGTTATTTACTGTCTGTTTGTATTGGTAGAAACATACAGAAAATGGAATGTGTTTTCATGGGTTTTATGATGCGGAGCATCAAAAATGAGTTTGTGGCAAGTGTCAACTCACCTTCAGAATTCTTACAAATATAATACCAATCCATAGATGAATTTCCAAGATAGCTTTATATCAACAAGTATACAGTTCGAGATGCTTTGGACTTTTGTTCGTTGTGAGGTGTGAAATCTTATGTTCAAAAATCCAACCTCTACCAAGATAAGTTATTTCAGAATGTGCCATGCTTCTAGAAACTGATGCCAAATTGTCATCAAATTGTCACTTGGTGGAATCAAAGAGACTGTAGTAATCCTGTGGCATCAAGGAGCACTGAAGAGGCAAGAATAGCTGACTGTCATGCTGGAGAATATCACTCTTCCATTTTTCTGATACATCTTTTTTGACTTAGTAGCAGATTAGATGGGATTTCACCAAAGAAGAGATACCCTGGCACTTAATCTCTGTGGGCATTGAGTAAGTTTGGAGACCAGTAGAGAGAAGTTGTAATACTATAATAAGCAGACACTGATAACTAGTTTTTTATCTGGATGCTTGGTCTTCAAATGTTCTTACTTTTGGTGTACAATTGTCTACTTCCTTTTTATATCTGAATACTAGAGAGGAAAGCAAGCATTTCTGAATTATAGCTATGTATACCTGTACTTATTGTATGTTCTTATTGTTACCTTTTCACCTTTCTTTATATTTGAGCTTAAATTTTTATATTTGCTTATATTTTTAATGATCCTCTGGGTTTTTTTCTTATCTCCCTAAATCTTTTATTTCAGGAATTGCCCAAAGCTAAATTGAGGTTCAGCCAGAGATCTTGCATAGAAAACTTAAATGTGGTAGCTGAAACTCTGCAAAGACTGAGGAGTTGAAAATGAGGTTTTACAATTAAATGCTTTAGGCCACTGTGTGTGCTTGTGTTTGGCATCCTTTTGATCTGTGTGTTGCTTTTCATCAAACTTAAGAGTAACCTCTGAAGAAGAGTGCTGTATCACTGTGAGTATCAATTAGAGTGAGAAAATAAGAATATTTCATGTGAAGCCTGGAACAGAAAGATCTAGTAGGTTGTACAGTTTTAAGCTTGAAGAACAAAGAAGTCCTCCTTTTCTGCTAGAAATCTGGGTGCTGTTTAGCCAGGAAACCAGTGAAGAAGCAACATTAAGTGCGTGTTAGTTTGAACATAGTTTAACTGCAGTAACCAATATTTTGAACAATGTGCAGTTGTGCTAACTAGTTTTGCTTCTAGACAGAGGCAAGATCTTAAGACGCAGTCTGAAAAACTTTTTTTGAAGACAAATATGTCAATTTGAAAATATTTGTATTTACAAGTAATGCAATTCTTTCGTTACTTAATCTTATAGTGAGTCTACTTTTTAAATGGAATTTGGTGCTATAAGTTTCACAGAGGAAAGCTGAAGCCTCTTTTCTGAGCTGAATGCTGAATCTGCTGCAGTAGTAGAAGTGAAAATAAGAAACCATTCACAGACTTGCCTACAGAAGGTTGAAGTCGCAGATCGCAAGAACCTGAACAGAGTAAGCATTTGGTAAACTGCAGGCACCCTAAGCAATGTGGAAATAGAAGACTGGTTTCCTGAAGGATAAACTTGCTTCACTGGGTCAGTCAGGGTGGACTGAAAAGTCATTCTTCAGCTTGGGCTTTGCCCAAAATACAGATTGTTTTGAGATGCTTGTATTTAATTTGCTGAAAGTAAAACTCTTCAGTGAAAGATTAAGGATGTAGTGATAATGCTCATTCAAATGCTGTGGTGATTGTGATTGTCATAGCCTAAGTAATAGATGACTCTTAGAAGACAGGCATGTAGATTTTTAGAGAGGTCTTCCCAAGCAAACCCCCAGAGTTGATTTTAAATTTCAGTAACCTTTGGACATCTTCTGTTACCTTATCAATGTGTTTGATTTGTTGTGGGTTGACCCTTGGGTGAACCTCAGGTGCCCACCAAAGCTGCTCTATCACTCCCCTCCTCAACTGTATGGGGTCGTGTATTGGGTTTGCATGGCCAAGCTTTGGTAGCATGTAGGCTATAGGGGTGGCTTCTGTGAGAAACTGTTAGAAGCTTCTTCCATGTCTGGCAGAGCCAATTCCTGGTAGCTCCAAAGATGAACGTGACACTGATCAGAGCTGGGCCAATTAGAAATGGTGGTAATGCCTCTGTGGTAACAGATTTAGGAAGAAGGAGAAGGAAAAAAGAAGTTATTGCGCAGTCATAATTGCAGCCAGAGAAGAGCAGGGTGAGAACATGTGAGAGGAACAATGCTGCAGACACCAAGGTCAGTGGAGGAGGAGGGGCAGGAGGTGTTCCAGGCGCCGGAGCAGATTCCTCTGCAGCCTGTGGTGCAGGCCATGGTGATGCAGTTGTGCCCCAACAGCCCATGGAGGACCGTGAGGATGCAGAGATCCACCTGCAGCCCATGGAGGAGTCCCGCACTAGAGCAGGTGGATGCCTGAGAGGAGGCTGTGACCCTGTGGGAGGCCCGCACAGGAGCAGGCTCCTGGCAGGGACTTGCAGACTGATGGAGAGGAGCTCATGCTGGAGCGGTGTCCTGGTAGGACTTTTGACCCTGTGGGGGACCAATGCTGGAGCAGCCTGTCCTTGAAGGACTGTACCCCGTGGAGGAGTGATCTATGCAGCAGCAGTCTGAGTGGTTCTGTTGCCCATGGGATGGACTCATATTGCAGCCATTCGTGGAGAACTCTTGTTTGTGAAATGGACTCATGGTGGAGAAATTAATGGTAAACTATCTCCTGTGGGAGGGACCCCACATTGGAGCTGGGGAAGGACTCTTCTCCCTGAGCAATGGGAGAAACAACATGTGATGAACTGACCATAACCCCCATTCCCTTCTCCCTGTGCTGCTGGGGAAGGAGGTAGAATTTAGGAAGGAGTGATGGGTGGGGGGAAGGTGTTTTTAAGGTCTTACTTTATTTCTCATTATCCTGCTCTGATTTTGTTAGTAATAAATTCAGTTAATATCTCTAATTCCAGCCTGTTTTGCCTCTGATTGGATTTGGTGAGGGATCTCTCCCAGTCCTTACCTCAACTCATGAACCTTCCATTTTATTTTCTCTCCCTTGTCCTGCTGTGGAGGGGAGTGATAAAGAGTCTTTGGTGGGTGCCTGGCGTCCAGCCAGGATAAACTCACTGCAGATAGAAAATATACAGCACAAGGCTTGCAGGTCAAGATAAGGATGGGGAAGACCACTTGCCAGTTGTTGTCATGGGAATAAAATAGACTCAGTTTGGGGAAATCAGTTTAGTTTATTGCAAATCATATCCGAGTAGGATAATGAGAAATAAACCCAAATCTTAATAACACCTTCTTCCCAGGCTTAATTTGCTCCTACATTCTCTACCTACCACCTCTCCCTTAGCAGCACAGTGGGATGGGGAATGGGGGCTAGTCAGTAGCATGTACATGTTGTCTGCTGCTCCTTCTTCCTCAGTAGCAGGACTCCACACATTCTTCCTCTGCTCCAGTGTGGGGTCTCTCCCATAGAGATAGTCCTTCACAAACTTCTCCAGTGTGAGTCCCTTCTGGGGGTGCAGTCCTTCAGGAACAAACTGCTCCAGCATGAAACAACATTCCCATATTGTTTCAGCCTCCTTCAGGCATTTATCTACTCTGGCCTGGGATCCTGCAAGGGCTGCCAGTGGATCTCTACTCCACTGTGCACCTCCATGTGCTGCAGGGGATGCTCTGCACTGGCACCTGCAGTGCCTCCTCTGCCTCCTTCCTCACTCATGTTGGTGTCTGCAGAGTTGTTGCCCTTGCATATTCTCACTCCTCTCTCTGCTGCTGTTGTTCCCCCAGAGGTTGACCCCTCCAACCCCCTTCTTAAATAACATTGTCCCAGAGGTGCTACTGTTGCTGATGGACTCAGCCTTGGCCTGCAGTGGGTCTGTCCTGGAGCCCATCTGGCAGGGTCTCTGTTGGACATGGGGGAAGCTTCTGGCAGCTTCTCACAGAAGCCACCTAGCTACCAAAATGTTGCCATGCAAACCCAATAAAATTTGTCTTCTAGCAAAGTGAGTCTTGAGGTATGACAGGTTTCTCCAGAAAATGGCAAGCTTTGAAGATGCAGGGGAACCAAGAATTATGGTCTAAACATGAACTAGAGTGATCTTAAGATTCTAATAGAATCTTGTGAAGACTTGATTAAACAAGTTTAACCCTCATTATTTTGGTAACCCTGTACTAAAGATCTAGTCCATGTAATAAAGAGTGGTGTGGGGATGAGCGGGATTCAAATTCATTTGGCTAAAATTATTCAGCTTTTTGTGTAGGTGTCCTCATGTGTATGAGCTCAGGCTTGCAAGTGTGAATTGCTTATCTTTGGGGTTATGCTCCTAACTTGCAGATTTTTCACCTCGCTAAAATTCGTGACCCATTAAGTGAGAGTTCTGGGGGGGCTAAGGTGCATCACCTGCTCACAGAGCAGATGCAGAGCTATGGCAGTTCACAGCTTTGCATGCAAATACTATCTAGAACTTGTTTTTATGGGGATTGTTGGTTTGGTTTTTGGGTTGGGGTTTTTTTGTTGGTTGTTTTTCTTTGGGGGGAACATGGGGATGGGGAATCATTTTAGTGGGTGGGATTTTTTCTGTGAGGTTTAGTTTTAATTGGTTGAGTTTGTTTTGCGTTTGGGGTTTTCTTAAATAACTTCTTCTGAAGCTTGTGGCAACTTAACAGTTGCCTAAGGAACAACCAAGTTGTCTGTGGATCTCCATATGGGCACGGGTGTGAAGGTCAACTTCTGCAGTTGTCATCTTATAGTTGAGGTTTGCTTGTGGGCTGGATATTGTCTGTGGAGCGACCGTCCCTAGGTTCAAAGTGCTACTGCCTTGCTGCCAGAAACAGAACAGGATGTTTTGCCTAAGTTTCACCTACTTCAGTTAAGCACGTCAGACCTTTTAGAAACTCTTGTTTATCAGTGGATTCAGCTAATGAAGTTAATTGTGAAAAGAAGCAGTTAAGGTTGCACCTCCATTATTGCACCAGTAGCAAAACCATGTGGCAGAAAATAGTAGTTGTTGGTGGATGTTATTGTATGCCTTTTTCAACTTGCTCTCAGGACAGCTGTCTGAGGCTGTAACGAAAGAACTGTTGGTGAAGTTAGGTAAAATTTGGGTGACTATGAGTGAGGTTTGTTGCTGATGTTCAAATACTGTGTTTCTATTAGGGAAGTATTGATTGAGAGGTCAAAACAGACATGAGTTACAATTACTTGGGACTTTGCTGGAATGGTTCAGTTATCATGAAAGAGCTGATTTTATTCCTGTTAATAAATGCTAGTAGTGAGTATTCTCAATTTGCATAGAATCAGTGTCTTTTCAACAGATAAAACTTCTAATCTTAATTTAGATGATGTATGGGAATTTGTAAGACTTCTTTCTGGCTACCAACCTGATTTGTAATAGAATTACTGTAAATTGTACTATGGAAGGATACTTTGTACATAAAGGGCCTGCACTAGCTGGGTTTAAATGGCCAATAACAAAAAAATCGTATAATTATGAAAGAAATCTTTATATCTGTGCCTTGATTATGTGTTAGTAATCTAAACAAACCTGAATAAAACCCAAACTTCTTATAGTGAAGACAGTACAAGTAGTGATACCTTGGCATGCAAGCTCTGGCATTGCCAGGGGTGTATATGATGTGTAGGTTATGGAGAAAAATAAACAGGAGAGAAAAAAGGTTATCCTGGAATTGCAATTGAACCCAGCATTAGCTTCTGTCTGTAGAAGGAAACCTGATACAAGGCTTTACCAGTTTAGCAGCCAGGGTCACAATCAAAGTAGAGCTAGGATCACCAGATATTAAGCAGATACCAGATGGAATTTGAGGCTAGGTCTTTCTTCTGAAAGAGAAATTAAGATGCCTTTTTCCAAAGAAGAGTATCTTAAGCCAACTGGCAACCTTGTTCTTAACTTCCAAACTGCATGAGTGCATTTTACAGAAGGAGTATCCTAACTCAGAAAACTTCCATGCCTTACTGGTAGTCCTGATGGGCTTTACCTTGTTTTGTAGCTTGAAAGATAAAATTTAGTGTAACAATTATGGGGACAAACAAATGCTTACATCTGCTTTTAATCAGAAGGATGCACATCAGGTAAAGCATGTTGTGTATACTATGATGTGGCAATCCATTAACTTGTAGAAGTTGTAGAGCTAGATACCAATCCTTCTCTGCAATGACAATAGAGCCAAATTCATAGCATCGAATTGCTGGCTCAGTTCTCTGAACTGGCTTTATGGTTGAATATCTAGCTTATGCATAGCAAGATATTGTAATGTGGTAATTATGCATTCTCTGAATTTAATATACTTGTAGTATTTTTAAAAATCTGTGTGTTTCTGTTTGTTGCCTGCCTGGATTTTCTTTGTAAGCATAAAAACTATTTGCAATTCAGTTTCTTCAGGAAATCTGAGGTCATAATTTTAACTGTAAATCTGACTGGTAGGACATTCACAAACTTTCCTGGGGGATGGTGACTATTTGACAGAAATAGGGAGAAAATGCAAAATCATGGCAAACAGTCACCAAAAATAAGAATATATCTGATAAATGTTACAAATTCCATTTGGAGCTTAAACAGATTCTATAGCAGAGGCTTTATAAGGTACTCCACATTTGAATTGACACATTAGACTTTTTGCACAACGTTGAAACTTGAACTCAGTAAGTGTTGAAGCATAGCATATTCTTAGTAGCATAAGAATGTTCATTACATCACTTGCTTTGAAAGTGTTTTTTATATTTTGTGTGACTCTACTGCAAGTTGCGCATGATTGTTAGTCTCTCACATCAGGAAGCATTCATCTTGAGATATCAGTGACTTTAAGCAGGCAGTTTCTACCCTTACAACATCCACTAAATTTGTGTTCAAATTTAGGATATAGTTGGGAGTTAACTTTGACTTAAGAAAAAAAAATCATATTTTATTCAGCTATACTAATTATAGACAGTAGAACTAGTCTCACAAGGTCAGATGCTGTTAGCTGCTTTGCAGAAATGGTCCCTGTGTGCACTATTAATCAAGGAAGCTCCCTTCAATGGAAGAGGGAAAACTTGGTTAAGCTTTCACTGTGTAAGTGTCCCTGTGGGCTGTTCAAGGAGCAGCTTAAACCTTGGTGCCATGTTTGTGCTGCAGTAGCTTGTTCTCAGGTCTCTGGCTGTTTCTCAGGTGGTTAGTATGATTTCATGTCACTGAATAAGCTTAACCACACAGACAGCTTTTTGAAAATCCTCTGAAGATTGTCTGACATCAGTTAAAATATTTGAACATAATTGAAGAGCTATTTTTGTCCAAGAAAAATTACAGTATTAGTGCCCAGAAGAACTAGCTGTTCAACTGACGAAATAAATGTTTGACAAGACCAGAAACTATCAAAAGCAGGTAAAAACTAGAAATAAAAATTGCTTCTAGCTTTGTTTACTGAACAGTTGATTTGCTTCCAGAGAGTCTGCATTAGTAATGAAATAGCTGTACTTCCAGGAGTCTTGAGTATGAAAGTCTTTAATTAGACCGTGATCAGCTTTTCAGAATTGATTTCTGATTAATGTTTTTTATAAATTTTTATAAATGTGTGCTAGTCAGCTCTGGAGTATTTTAATTTCTCGTTTATAAGAGGTACACTTACCCTGTTGATTAAGGGTTATCTGAATTGCTTTAATTTCTAAAGCCTCTAAAAATTGGTGAAAATGAATGGGCTTTCACTTTGGACTATGCTGTCAAAGTTCTGCTTATGCGCTGAAATTACTGGGGGGGGGACCCTCCTTGGAGTTGAGAGATAAGAATTTAGGACTTCTCACATGTAAGTATTTGGGGAATATTAAGAACAGCACACATCATCTCCTAACTAGTTGTTTATCTGAAGAGGAGGTTCTAAACCAGGAGATTCAAAACTTAGTGGAGTCTGGGTGGTTTGGCCATCTGAGACGGCTCCAGTATCAGAAATGGGAAACATTTCTGGAAAGACATAATCCTCTGAGCTTGGCTGGTCCCATGACTGAACTAATGCTATTTTTCCAAATGTCTGACCACTGTCATCTTGTTTCGTCTCAGGGCTAGTATCCCCTTTCTGAGGAAAAAATTGGATTTTTTTCCCTCCACTGCTAATTGTAACCAGGTAAACCAGTCAGTTAATTTGTTTCATCTGTCAATCTAGTGTTTGAATCTTTTTTTTCTCATGCAAGTAATTGAGATTAATTTAGGAGTGCTTATTCTCAAGGTGGTTCTAACAAAGTCTCTCTTCCAGAGAAGTAAGTGTTCTGAGGCAAAAATGTTAGGAAAATTTTAGTGAATACAATGCAACCAAAGTGTTAGGATCTGGACAAGAATCATGGTGTCTATGAAGTACTAAATAATTATGATCCCTTCTGAAAGTGATAAGGCTTCTGGGAGGGCCAATTTATCTAATTCCATACCTGAACAACTAGTTCATATAAGCAAGCCTTGGATATATCTAAAGTAAGTGACTGTGTTCAAGTAAGTGTTCATGTCTTTGGCCTGGGGCTGAGCTCCAGTTACAGCTTCGTATGGCTTAATATCACTTGAAAAAATTGGATTATTAGCTTTCCTGTCCCTTAGATAACAAAGTTCAGTCAGAACCCCAAATTAGAAGCTGAAGGAATTGAAAGAAAACTAAGTTAAAAAAACCCATCCCACTTTCACAACTATCACATCAAGCCCAACTGCCAATGGTATATGAACTTTCTTGAATTCTTCATTGCATGGTTGCTTTACAAGCAGTAAGTGTGCAGTTTTTTCATTCACCTTTAAAGTAAGGTTACTTATTCCTCAACTTCCTTAGCATCATCCCTGGTTTGCATTTTTCTGGAGGCATGCTTTAAGAAACTACTTGAAGAAAATGTCCAGGAGGCACTTTTTCCTGATTCGTCTGAGAAGGACAGAAGCAGAAAGCAAGTTCCATGTTCACAGTCCTTGTCAGATGTGAAGCTTTTGAAATGCTGCATTTTCAGTGACTTGTCCTGGTTAACCTTTCTTTCTTCTGTTCAAATGGGTTTATTCAAAGATGTGCTGCTCATCCTTCAGAGGGAATCTTTCTTGAGAAAAGTGTCTGTGTGCATATCAAGTGTGTGCATGTACTCTTCTAGTTTATCAAGTACTTTAAGTGTGCCATGAAGAAGTAGAATTAAGCAGTTGGATTGATAAACTACACTAAGTACAAAAAGTAGTATGAACGCACTAGAGAGAGGCTTTACAGATACGGTGGTTTTATGGACAGTTGCATTTCGGGAAGTGTGCAAGGCAGTTCCTGGGGCATCGCTGGCAGTTGATGGAGGCAATCTGGAATAGAGCTCTGTACTTTTGAGAGATTGTATACTTGAGACTGCATTAGAATCGAGTTTGTGATAGTGCTGTTTCTTGAAGAGTAGCTTCCGTCATTTTTTCTAGCTAAATCTTACATTAGGTATCTCCATAGTTCAGTTATGTCAGATCTATCTGTGCATATAAATACTCAACTCAGCTGTTCAAAGGTAGTACCTGCTCCAGTTAAATGAAAAAAAAATTATTTTGCATGCTTCCTATCTTCTTGCTCTTTAACTCCTGCATAGGGGCCATAGTTGACCCCATAGTATTTTCCTGCCTAAAGTTAGGGGAATGGAAAAATGAAAAAGCAAAGGAAAGTTGGCATTGCTCTCACTTCTTGCAGGTCAGTCACCTTGTAGATAGACAGCCTTTAAACCAAAATTTCTCCCTTAAAATAAACTCCATTAAATGAAGAGGGGGATTCAAACAATTTACTTGGTATATTTGCTGGGAATAAGTTTAAACTTGTATCTAACTGTTGGGTGGTTAGATAGATTTCTGAAGTGTCCGATAAATCTGGGGAGGTCTTGCTTATCTGTTGCTCACATATCTTACTATCTTTATTTCTGTTGTGCCTCTTTGAGTATATTCATTTTGCATCCCTGAGGTGATCTGGGGTCTACAGACAGATATTGTTGTTGGACTTGACCCTAACTTATTCTAGAAATGCCCGCCAGATACTGTGATTTATGGCTTAAACCTCCTCTTTTAGACTTTGTCTTCTTCCTTTTCCCCCACTCATTTGTTACTAATGAGTCAAAAGGAAATCCTGTTGGCACTAGATGAATCTGAATACATTATTAGTTCCAGAGTCAAGCAGTGTGTCAACTGAAAAATAAAGTAAGAGCATGATTGAGATTAGGATGCCAGCAGTTTCTGCAGGATCTGATATGGAAAAATGGGTTGGATCAAGAGCAGAGCCAGGTCAGGTTAGCTGGGAATCACTGGAAAGTCAAGTTCAGGAAGGATCAGAGCCCAAGCTCAGTCTGGGGCATGCTTGCAGCCATCAGTCATAGTGGTCAGTGAAAAAGTGTGTGCTAGGCTTCAACAACATCAAATAGTGTGGCAGACTGCAGTGTCCTACATGAGCCAGTGGTTTCTTGGATGAGAAGGCAAAGACCTTCAAGCAGGAAAGTTTTCTTAGGAAAGCTCTTTCAGCCAGGAGTTGAGGTTTTCTTTTCTGTTAGAAAACAGTAAGGGAAAGGTGAAGTGACATCAGTAATGTTGCTCAAAGGCAGTGGGGTGGTAGATTTAAGTGGCCGTGGACTATAGATGGTGCTTCTGCTGCATATTAGGGATGTCCAGGGTAGCTTTCTTAAAGTGTTCTAGAGGATACATTTGTTTGTGTTCCATTCCAAGGTATAATGGCCAGATGATAACACCAGTGCAGGGATGCCAAGCTGCATCTATGCTATATGGGTATGTGCACATATAAAGCATTACTCTGTGCTCTCAGTGAGTTAAAGAGTAACTATACAAATGACAAAAAGTTGTCATGGTGAAACAAGTTAGTACTTGTGTTGTCCATTGCCCAAGTTTGGAAGGAAGGTCAGAGAAATGTTTAACCTGTACTGCAGTCTGGCTTTGTCCTCAAAGATTTTAAAAAGCTTCTTGCTTAGGTGTTCATTGATTAAGAAGATTGCCTAACCAAGCTGTAATAGTGTATATATATGCTTTAATTATGTGCCACCACTTAAAGTAGGGAAATCAGCTCCAGAATGTTGTACAGTGATTGGCTATTTAGGGTTGAACTTCCAAATCTGGATGCTGAAGGAAACTTCAGCTTGCATTAAATTCCTGAACTGCTGTTTCTGAGCCAAAAATGAAATTGGCAGTCTCTCACTAAAACCGAGTTAGTTTATTTCAGCATTTGGAATTTTCTTTGGAATTATAGATCATTGAGTAAGAAAAAGTCAGAAATAATTTAAAACAGATATGTGATACCTGCTGCTTAAGTTCTGTTACTCTTAAACTACCGTCAACCTTCATTATTGATATCTCCGTATTTAGTTGCTAACTTCAGGCTGAAGACTGAAAAATTCATCTTAAACTTTTCTTTTAAAGACAGTGAAATTGCTGCAGTTCACCCAGATTACTGTACTGGGATTTCCACTACACCCACTATGTTTATGTCATTCTAGTGACACTCTTCTAAAAATAAAAGAATAACTGAATGTTTGTTTTAAAGAAATGACAGGTATTGTAGTTATAGGTTTAACTTGTCATGAGTTTGAGAGGTGCCTTTCAGTACAGTTAGAAACAATCCTGTTTACAGAAAGGCTGGGCAATTTACAGGTTTGTAGATCTAACAGCATTTACAGTGATGCAAAATGGATGAAACTTGTGGTGGGAATGGTTCTTGTGGTCTGTGTTTGCAAAAAGTTATGTAGGGAGGTAAACAGTTTTTTAAATCAGGAGTGAAAGGATGTCCTATTAGGTATGAAAATCACCAAAGATTTTCTCAAAATGTATTGGTAACGGAAGCCTGTGGAGACACCTCCTTTGTTGGACATCAGGTCAATTATTTCCTCAAGGCTTTCTCCTTGTGTTCCTTTTGCGAGTGACAGCTTAGATAAATTGAAAGATTATGCATTTGCAAGAAGAAATAGGACCTGGTCTCTTGATTTCTTAGTCTTCTGACAATCAGTAGATTTAATCAGTGATGGCAAAGGCAGGACTCTACCATGGTGGTTTAATTTCCGTGTAAATCATCTTAGCAGTTTGTGCTAAACACCTAACAGATGGTGTGATTTCAGAGATACTGTCAAATTACTGCTGATGAGAAGGGTCTTTCTTACATTACTTTCCTCCCTGCTTACCTTTTACACACACCTGTGTTGGATCCCTGCACTTTCCCTTTTCCCCAGCCCACAGATTATTCATTAGTTGGGGAAGGTTTCATCTTTCTTCAGCGGTGGAGAGGGGAGAAAACGGGTAACTCAATCTGATAAGTGCTAGAGTTCCTGCAGGAAAGGAACTGAGACCTTCCTCTCGGGGAAGCAGTAACAGTCCTGCTAGCTCAGTTGCCAGCAGGACTGTAAGAGGTGGTGTGGGTTTTTGAGCAGTATGACCCAAAGACATGTCCCAAAATCTGTGGCCTTGGTTTGATGGGTTAGTTTCCAACAAAGATGAGCAAGCAGATCTCATAGTTTGCTGTAGATAGCCACACCAGCTAGTGTGGAACAGGGAAGCAGATCTAGCTTGTAGAAGAGGTATAGTCTCAAAATACTATTTTAGTTGCTTCCACTTACTCATGAAATGAGTCATTATAATTGCAGTTAGAGATCTAGTGGAACATTAAACAGTTTTCAGACTAGGGAAGGGATTTTCTTTGAAAAATGATTTCTGGGATCCTGCTGTTCTTTTTAAGAAGTGCTCGTTTGCTGGGAAGGGGAGGTTTTGATTTTCTTGTACAAGTCTTTCTCTGTGATTCTTTGTTTAGTGCTTAAGTGTTTCAGAATGATAAAATTCATGCTATCTCCTCTTGGATAATTATTTCTTACGAATAGTAACTGTTAGCTTTAGTATCGTAGGGTTTATTCGATATTTATGGGAGAATCAGTAATGAGGTAGAGGAAATACTAAATCTGATGGTTTGCAGCATTTTATTGTAGCTGCATTAAGAGTTGATAGTTCTAAAATATCTGCTGTATTTAAGAAGTTAACTAAGGTATTTTTAACAAACCTTGCTTAGTGAACTGGACTGTGCTGTCATGACTGTACTTCCTGCATATAGATCAAGTTTTAATCAGACTGGTGTTTTGTGTGTTTTAGGTACTGAAGGTGATTTATCTCTTGCATCATGCGTGAATACAAGCTAGTGGTTCTTGGTTCTGGAGGTGTTGGAAAGTCTGCTCTGGTAAGTACGAGGCAGTTCAAGTATGGTTTTTTAGGCTTATTGTATTTTTTCTCTAATACACTCTCTACTAAAGTATATTTCTTTATGTAAGTGTGCACAAATAAATATAAATGTTAGTAATGACCAGTGAGGCATCATGGCTAGAATAGGTCGATCCTTTACTGGGTGTGTCTGCATCCATTGGTGCATTCTCACATGCTGCTGTTTTTGAATGGGTTTGGTTGATGGTGCTCGATCAGTCTCATGCGGTGAGGTGCAGAGCCACAGCATTATGAGGGTGTCTGGCTTTGACAGATAAACCAGCCATCAGTCTGTGGGAAATCAAGCTCCTTCGTGAATCTGAAAGGATATGAACTAGCTCGCCCCTGTAAGTCCTGTCTCTAGAAAGGTCTTCAGGGTGCTGTTTGTTTAATGTTCAATAGCAGTCTCTTCAGCACTAATATTTTTTATGCAGATAGAAATACAGATTTGGATGTTGGTAGGAAGTTTAATGTGTTTCTTGCATCCTTTCTGTGCGAGTAGGTATATAGCTGTGGCAGGTAGATGATTAAAATTCATGAGCTCTTTTATTTACAAGTAAATGATTACAGAACGGTCTAGTCTGACCTAGACCAGAATTGAAAAAGTTCACAAAATATGGTGCTCTCAGCCCACCTAAGAATTTTGCATCTTTCCATTTAATTGTGCACCTTACCATAAAGTAGATTCCAGCGCTTACCCACTTTCCTTGGATAAGAAGTATTCTCTTACGCAGCAGTTCATAAAGAAGAACTTAAATGACAAATCATGTTAGATTGTGAAAGAACGTTTTCATTCACCTCTGAATTCTTTATCTCACTGCAGCATTTCTGGATTTGAATGTGTCTGCTCTGACTTGGCCTCTGAGTCTTAAGTTCCATTTGACTTGTGCTAAAAACATCCTTAGTGCTAGGTACACAGGAACAGCCTACTGAGTCTAGTTAAGACTAGTAAAAGCTGGCAGTTGTTTTTTGACTAAGTCCTGTGCTGGCAGATAAGTAGCAGAAGATGAAGTAGTTCTAAATGCAAATGTAAAAGCTGTGCAGCTGTATAGTATCCTGGTCAACTATAAACTAATACTGATTCTAAGAGTTAGGCAAACCTGAAATCAATGCATGCTTTAATTCTTACCCTCCAAGTGACAGTGAATAAAGGAAAGTGTAGCATTGCTTCATCTAACAGTTAAATAGGCATACACATCTAACTTTCTATTGTTTCTTAAAATTATGGTTAGACAATAATTTAATTTGCTTTAGAAATGTTATGGATAAAAGTATACACCTAGAACAGTGATTTGTGTACAATGTTTACAAACTGTCACTAAGCAAGAGAATCTTACAATAGCTTTTGTGTTGCAGACTGTACAGTTTGTTCAAGGAATATTTGTTGAAAAATACGATCCTACGATAGAAGACTCCTACAGAAAGGTATTTGCAAAAGACCTCTCTAGTTTTACAGAAACTTAAAGCTGTAGTACATATTGTCAAATATTTTAGTTACTGCTTGAAAATGGGTATGCCTCGTAATGCAATATTAAACCAGATAACAAGTTTGAAATATCAATGTTCTCCTAAAGTTTGTTTAAAAGGAAGAAGTCAAGACTAGCTTTTTAATGTTTAAGCAAATACCTTGCTGGCTAGTCAGTAAAAATGGTTATTTCATTGTCAGAGTTGAGAACATGGATTGAAAAAAAAAATGTAAAAACACTACCACTTTTCAATTTTATAATATTTATTACTAGTTTGTTTTTGTGTTAGTATTTGCAGGTAGATTTGGATTTGGAGGTACTAAGCTCCTTTGCTACTAGAAAAATAGCTAAAAACAAATTCACACCCTTAGAACACTGGAGGCATCTATCATACTGTACTCATAACAATTTAAATGATAGCTAGATATGCTTCCATTAGATGGGTTGTTGTTTTATTAATAAGTTAACACAAACCTATCATAAATGAACAAGCATTTACAGCAAGTGGCCTGTTAGTTTCTCTCTTCCTATCTTCATCGTGACAGGCTGAAAGGTCTAATTCTGCTTGCATTGTCTTGAATCTCCATATTGCTCACTCTTCAGTTTCACCTGAGACCACGATTAAGATTCCAGACTAAGATAATTTATATCCAAACTGCTACCATTAACCATTTGGTGCAAGGGATAAGTTTTTGGCTGCGTCAGTTTCTTAATCTAGCTGTCTTTTTTAGCTGAATTACTTTTCATATGCATTGATACTCTCATCAGGTGGCCACAGAAATGTTGGTGTCTGTACAAGGGAGGCATGATGCACAAACCCTAGCTGGGAATGGGCAAACTGCAAGGCCTCCTCTTTCAGCACTGAACTACATTTATATTGGAACAAAGGTGATGCATTAAGAACTGTTGCAGCCTACAGTTACCAGAATCTCTTCTGAACAGAAGAGGAATTAGTGAGAGCAAAATGATAACTTCATACCTCTTTTCTTTGACCTCATATAACCTGTATGTTGGAAAAACCCTAGTCTGTCTTAAGTATGTGGGCTTCTGGCCAAAGTTAGAACTCTTACTAAAGAGACAACAGCAGAACCAAATTCTATGTGGACACTTTTTCTGTATTGGAGAAGCAGGAATTTTTGACCATATACCAGTGTTTGGTGCAGGACTTTGCTGGGTCAGGCCCAGTAAATTACTCCAAAAAACATTCACAGGCTGATCTTAAGTGAAATGTTTCCTTTGTTATATATTTACATTCTTTAGGTCATACTAGAATCATGATGTTTGCTGGGTGAATTTTTCCAAAGACTGTTTCCATGGAGCCTAAAAAAGTAGAGCCGTCTTAAGGAATTTTGCCTTTTGCTAACTACATTTTTTTGTTGTTGCTGCTAATAAAGATCTTATAAAATCCTTTCAGGTTTGTTCCTGAAATGACTAGTAATAACTCTGGGTATTCTTCTTTTCAAATCAGCCAGATTGTTGAAGTCTTGCTAAAGTCTGGACAACACTTTATGTAGTCATTTTCACCTTCTCACTGTTAGTTGCAATTCTAACTTGCTGCTTGACTTCAAAATGTGTTGGTTTGGCAGTTGAAATTATATGTTATGTTAAATGTAATTTTACAATATTTAAAGTTGAGAGATGTGACTTGTTTGTCTAAATATTTTAGCTTGAAGTCTTGAAACTTTATGGCCTTGGTTTACTCCCCAAATATTTCTCCATAAAGTAAATAAATGCTGCTTAATTAGCCGAATAACTTCGGCAAGAATACCTGTTAAAATAGTGATTATTTTTAAGGAATCGCAAACCATAGGAGAGATGGGGTAGGTGTAAGAGGAGGGGAAATACTCCCCTTCCCTGTCCCAAGCTCAAATCTAGTTACAGAAGAAAAGCTGCAAACTAAACTAGTGACAGTGCATAAATGGAGAAGAGGTGACGCAAAGTTCTTTGAGTCCTGATTTATTAACTAGGAATTTTATGTGCAAATGGAAACAAGGGAAGTTTACCAGTAGCTTGAAAAAAAATTTTTTTTAAATGTGGGTAGTCTGCTTGAAACAGCTTGAGGGCACTTCCATGTCCTTTGCTTCCCTCAGGGCCATTTCTTTGAGGTATTTCGACTAGATAAAGGAACTCTGGAATGGATACAGAAATTGTTCTATCTTTTTAAACCTTCCAATTTTTGCAAACTATTCGAAGCTGGGTCAATTTTCTAATTAGTGTTCCTAAAGGCTTGTTTTGGGGACACCACTTTCAGTGGTGGTTGTTTAATTGCTTGCTGTGTACTACTTACTCTCTCGTTGATGTAAATTACTATTAAATGAGCCTTAGTATGCCAGTCCAGTTTTCTGGCTTTTACTTACACTTTTCTTTCAATCTGTGATGATCCCTGAAACAAGGGAAAATTAGTTGTGCTAGTTGCTGATAACCATCATTACAAATTTAGCAGCTTCATTTTAAATAATCAAAAATCCCTAATCACTTTGCAAAGTGGTAGTTGGCTGCTGACACTGCATTTGAAAATGTCACTGGGGCTCTTTGAAAGGCTTCTTCCTGCTGTTTTCAAAGTGTATATCTGTACAAACTTCTTAAGCCATTATGTTGCTTTATGCATTATGAATTTGCTTATAAAAATCACACAATTTCTGATGACTTTGGAGGGGAGAGTTGCAAGGGGAACAGTTATAACCACATCTTTCTCTCTTGACAGCAAGTTGAAGTAGATGCACAACAGTGTATGCTTGAAATCTTAGATACTGCAGGAACGGTACGTAAAAAACAACTTTCTTAAATACTGATGTACAGTGTATTTAAAAAAAACTTGAGTATTGCAGCAGAAAATTAATTGCAGGTTTCCCATGAGCTCATATTCTGTAACAGGGGAAAGAAATAGTACATTTGAAAAGAGATTGTGCTCTTGTTTTAAGTTTGTTGCCCAGAAAAAAATTAAGGCCCACTGGCTACTGAGATTTGATTTCTGTTGCTGTAGAGAATGTGCTTTCTTCTGATGTCCTTTTCCTTTTGTGTGTGAGATGTACTGTGACATTGGGATAAAAATAATATTGCTTCAGTCAGCTTATAGGAGCTCAAAGCACAAGGGTTATGTTGACCCTTTGCGTACTGGTCAGGTTTTTCTCTGACTAGTTCCAAAATTACTGAAACCAGTAATTTCCTTTACTGGAGTGAGTTTAAGCTCAGGACTCTTGGAGTTTAACATGTGTTTTCTGAACTGTGGTAGTAATCTGGTCCAATAATAACTTATTTAAATTGCCTATTAGATTAATACTCTGTAAATACACAGTAAGATGGAGCAGCTGTTTTCTAGAAATAAATTGCACTTTTCATCTGACATACAGCAAGGGACAGGGAGTGATTGATCAGGCACCAGATAGCCAAGTCACCAATGCGAAAGAGGCAAATGCCGTTCTACAGTCATACTGGTAAGAGTGCACCAGCGAGTCTTTATATGCAATATCATAGTTGTCACTGAAGTCAAGGAAATGTGACGAGTCTATTGAGTGTCTTCATCCTCTAGTCCATCTCCTTGAAAATTAATGTAGAATTTAACATAGGAAATTGCCTAGACTACAAAATTGAGTCTCAAAAGGGATGCATTTACTTTATGATCCATTTAAAGGAACTATCAGGATATGGAGAAAACGTTGGCATGTTATGAGAGATTCAGGAGGAGTTTAACTTCTGTAATCTACAGATTACAGTGTACCTTCTACTGTACTTCTCTCCAGTGAATTTACTCTAGTTTCTCTAACTTTATTCCCCGGGATTTGTGGCTGTTGGCAATATCTAGATGTTGCTCAGCCACACCAGATAGTGTTCCAAACTTGAGATTTCTTTATTAGCAGGTCTGTTTCCTGTAGTGCTTATAGTCAAACAATAAAATACTGGTCAGTTTAACAGAAAAGGGAGGCAATACAAATGCATTGTACTTGTGATCCATTTGTGACCTGAAGTTTATAGCAGTTTGTGCAAGGAAAATGCAAATTGAATGCAACACCTGTATCATTTTTTAATTACAGGAACAGTTTACAGCGATGAGAGATCTGTACATGAAAAATGGACAAGGTTTTGCATTAGTATATTCCATCACAGCTCAGTCCACATTTAATGATTTACAGGATCTAAGAGAACAGATTCTTCGAGTCAAAGACACTGATGACGTAAGATCTCTAAAAATTCTTAATACTTAGAGTTTTCATTAGCTTGTTGCAGTGTACACGCTGTGGTCAGGTGGCCTTCAAGTTTTAAGTTGAAATGTATGAACCAGTAGATGCATATTACATAAATGCAACTCTTAAGGTAAACTGGAGAAATTGTAACTTGTCATGTGTTATATAGAGAATTGTTTAATCTCTTTCTTTGAAATACTTTAATTGAAACTGGAAATAACTTTATTCATTAGACTGCAGCAAACGTTTCTAAAGCAGCTGTTGTTGCCTTAATCACTATCAGTGAAGTTTTAAAATCTCTTTGAGTTTAATTTTCTCCTCAATATCCCTACTGTTTATGGTATTTTAAAAGCATAAAATTTTAAGTTGTAACCTTTAAACTTTGTGTTATGTAGCTTTTATATTTTGTCTGTCTGCTTGCAATTAAGTTTGGTCATCCTATTTCCACACAATTTCTATTATTATGCATCTCTTAGCATTATTAAAGCTATAAAGTAAGGCTAAAACATTGTATTTTATAAATGATGAAAAAAACCTTACAACAGTTGGAGGAAGTGAATGCTTGGTCCCCTAATAAAGGAAAGAGGTATTTCAAATGTGAAAATAGCAGTAAGAGTATGTTTTTAACTGAAACACCTTGTAGCCTTCAGGCAGAAAAACTTCCTTCTTGAAGAAAAAAATAAGTTATGAACAGTTTTTAAGCGTGATCATCTCATTTAAACTGTGTTTATGCAAACTTTGATACCTTCCTTACTGCTTGTATATGTATGTGCTTCTGCTGTCAGCAGACACAGGATATATTAACCATTTCAGTTTCAGGGAAATGCATTAAGACTTTTTTAAAACAAACCACCTTGACCATAGGCATTTGCAAGTCTTGCCTATGTTCAGCAGATTTCTTCTTGAAACAATTTATCACCCATTATCACAAAAGTATCTCAAAGGGTTAGTATTTGTGTGGACCTTTCCCATCCACAACCTACCAAGTTATAGCCTTGTTTACCGTGAAATTAGTTTTGTACAATAAAATCAAGATAAATGTGATGATATTTAAAATCTTACTTTATGTGGTCTATTTATGCTGATTAGTATCATTTTAGTAGTATTTCCTTAGAATTTTATTTTTTTAGAAGACACCCCTCAGCCTTGAAAGGCATTCCATAGTATCAGGAAAAAGATAAGCTTCCAGTTGCAACTTTAGTTTCCATCAGAATTCACAGAAAAAGTTTCTCTTATGCCAAAGCTTAGGCATGACTTGCGTTCTTGGTGAAGGAAAATTAAATGGTCTAAATATTGTAAAACTTTTTTCAACACCTGAATACATGAAGAGTTTAGCTATGTCCTTAAATTAGTGAAAGAAAAGACGGGGAAAAAAGAATAGATGATGGCATTTTCTTGCTGCAAAGGTCAATTCAGCATTTTCTGTAGTTGGGAATGCTGGTAAGGTAGCATGTTTCTTTTCTCTGTGTGCTGTAGCTTGCTAATAAGAAGTGTGTGCACTGAGTGCTCTTGAAAGGTATGCTGATATGCTGAGAGTAGAGGAATGGTGAGAGGAGCTTTAGCGTCCTTCATCATGCTACCCAGTACAGGACACTGTTTCCAGGATTTCAGAATTTGTGAGAATCGTTTGGTAGACTCTTCAGTAGACTTCTTGATGCCTTAAACATATAAAAATCTCATTAAATCATCTAAAAAATCATGAAATTTGCTAAACTGGCAGTGTACTGAATCCTCAAACCATTCCCCTTATTGCCCTGCCAAAAGCCAGCCAAAATGCAGTCACTTTCATTTGAAGATTGAAATATCACAGAGCTGTAAACTTAAATTACAGTTATAGCAGACCTTGATTATTCTGAAAATCAGGATCCTCTAAGGATTCAGATGACTTTTAGGTGTGCATTTACATTGTGCCATTCTAAAATTTTAATTGTTTCTTTGCTGTCATTGAATTGTTTTTTTTAGGTGCCTATGATTCTGGTTGGCAATAAGTGTGACTTGGAAGATGAAAGAGTTGTGGGAAAGGAACAAGGTCAGAACCTAGCAAGGCAATGGAATAACTGTGCATTCTTAGAGTCTTCTGCAAAATCAAAGATAAATGTTAACGAGGTAAGGCATCTTACCTATGGTGGGGAGAGGCGTCAGGTGGAGAAGAATGGGACACTGTTCTGATAGCCAAACGTTTACTGTTTGTCAAGGAAAATACTAACAAAATCATGACTAATATTCACTATAATGGGCAAAACTGTACCCTGCTGTTGTGAGATGGTTATGTTAAAGGATGTATTAAGCTTCGATGTAGGATTTTTTCAAGTTATATTGATTTTATTGTAATTAGTGTAATTTTTCAAATTATCTTCGTATGAATTTGGGATAAATATTTCTCTTATGGTCCATTCCCTAGTTGATACAATCTCTATCAATTGAGATTGTACTGCTAGACTTACTTTTTTTAAAGACCTTTAAGAAAGTTAAGTCATTAAAACTATTTGATTTAAGTTATTTGGTATTAGCACTATTTGAGATGGTAAGTTAAAAAACTATTATGTTTTGTTAAAATTAGCTGCTCTGTAAAGTAAAAGGGATGCAAAAGCCCCTCTACTATATATCTGCTTGTTTATTTAACAGGAGCTAGGCAGTCGATCAAATGCATGCATTTTGGGGACTTGCCATAATGCATGCCTTTTTATCCAGTGGGGGGGTGCCAGCATAAAGAAAGGGATACAAAAATTTTAGAAAAAGAAGCTGTGTTAGTATTTACATTTCTGGAACAGCTTGAATTTTATGATAAATCCTACGGTTCATTAGGTCATCTGGAAAACATTGTTGGCAGCATCAGTCAAGTTGAAAGGGCCTCTGTTCAAGACTTGCAAGTAATGAAAACAGTATGGTGGTTTTAGCACAGCTGATTTTTAAAATAAGTAATGTGTGTTTAATTAGTTGGGAATTTCTGGAAGCCATTGATTTTTTTTTTAAAAATTCAAATTAATCGCCATAACTGTATAAAAGTCATATGTATAAATTAGAACTTCCAGCAAATACTATAAGCCCTTGTTGCAACGTTTGCTGCTTTGCAGCCAGTGCTTAGGAAACTGCCAGGATGGCTCTGGTATGAGGGCTTCCTTAGTTCAGGAGATGCAGAAGTAACTGGAGCAATGTCAATTATGAATGAAGCAGATGCTGTTGAATTATAGTATGTTGCTTTGTTTTAAATTAGCCTTTCAAAAAAATCATGTTCTCATTAGAATTCTAGGAGACTTGAAGTGTGAGAGTCTCATAAATGAGTTACTTTTCTAGGAAATTTTATGCTTCTGTCATGCTGTAGGTCTTGAGAGGCGGAATTAGTTCTTTATACTTCAGTATTTTTAAAGTATCTGGAAAAGCATGATCTCACTCAAATACAAGAGACTATTACTGAATATGTAATGTATGTGAGTTACCATGAAAAATGTGTAGTTAAAACTTACTAGAACTTTCTTGAAAAGAATATCTTAAGCGTGATTTGAGTTAGAAGAAAGCTGTGACCTGTTTCTTGACCTCAGTGCTAAACTGCAAAGTAATACCATAGAGTAGTTGATCACTGTGGCATTTTTCATGTGAGTTCAGATGAGTTTGACCCAGAGATTAAATAGCTGTGGGTTATAGATGCCTTTACAGTTTGCTTCATTGAAAGTGTAGAACCCTTGGCAGACAATTACCTTAAGCAAGAAAAAAAAAACCCCAGTTATTAACTAAGTATACAATTTAACTTTATAGCTCTATGGTAACTAAATATCTTCAGGGGTTCTTGAGGATGTGAGTGCATTATGTGTGAAGATTCAAGGCTTAAGGTTTTAAGAGAAGCCTCCTAAAATCCATAATCAACTGATTTTTATCTTTTCAGATCTTTTATGACCTTGTGCGACAAATTAACAGAAAAACTCCGGTGCCTGGAAAAGCACGCAAAAAGTCATCATGTCAGCTACTTTAATGCATAGCTGTACTGTAGCTCTGAGCCAGGTAAACATTTTAAATTTTTCTGTACATTATGGCTATGAAAAACAAACAGAACAACAACTAAAAAAAACCCTGAACAGCTGTGGTAGCTGTTGATGCAGAACAGCATTGAAAACTATTGATTTACATTATCACAGAAATGTTTTTGGTCTTTATTTTGCCGTTTCAAAGTCAGAACTACAAATACATGCAAAATACACTGCACTAGTCTGGGTTTTTTTTCCAAGCTTTAAGGTGTTGGTAGAGCTCAAATTAACAGTGTTTTCTCTGATACTTCAAAACTTTTAGAAACATGGTTTTCTCTTTTAAAGCCTGACAGAATATACTGCAAGAGCTCAGTTATCTGGAATGCACACAGTACAATATTGTAGTTTGCATGTTGGTGTCTCTTTCTGCTTTGAACTCCTGCATATGCTTGTGTGATGTCATATGAATTTAGCTTCCTTTCTTGAGACTGTGTGGATATTTTGGATTGAATTGTGATTAGTATATTTGGATGAGAAAGGTGATCATTGTAAAACTCCAAATATTTGACCTGGAGCTATTGGTTACTAGATCAATTTCTTACTTGTTTGCGGTTGGCTAAATTTCTACATGACTTAATCTGTGCTCAAAGAATGCTGCTGAAGGATCAAGCAAGCTCTAGCCTGCTCCTAAAGCAAGCCTTTCCAGAAGTTAGTCGGGAGGCATGGATTTTTTTTTTTTAAATTTCTGAGCAGGTTGTTTCCTTCTTTCCATCTCCAAGCCTTAGTATGGGCAGAGGTCTGTCGTGATTGACCTGTTGCCTCCCTTTCCTTCAGTTTTATTGGACATACAGTGGTGCAGTTACTTCAGTACTGATCCATTTGTTTGTCATCCAGTAGACCTGTTCGATGTACTGAAGGGTCCTAGTAGGACATCTCACTGTCAGAAATCATAAGCTTTTATTAATAATCAGGTAGCGCCATATGTAACTCTTTTTTTGGTATATTCAAACTTCCTCAATTTGAACAACTTAGATCAGTTAAAAGTAAAACTAAGATGGTTCCAAAAGCATTAGCTGAGGGTGGCAGAAATGGTTGCTCCATTTTCTTAACTGGACTTTTGATTTAGGAGCTTTGATCCTTCATCTGTGTTTGTCTTTAAAGCCACGGGAACTGTCATGCTGTAAGCAAAACTAGTCCCACCAATCAAATACTACTTCCACAGTGCAGCCTGGAATCCTCTATGTATCCTAATCCAGTTAGGATAATAACTGAGATAGTCTGTTATTTGTATGTATACGGTAGAAAGTGTATTATTAGAGAAGTGTTAAGGTTGTTTTCTGTTTGTCAAGAACTTTGCTAGTTCCTGCTGTAGCTGTTTTAAGTAAAGAGCAAGGACAAATAGTTGTTACTAATACTAACCCCTTGTTTTGTTGTTACAGGTCTGAAGAACTGTTGCCCAATTCAACAGTGCCAGCATTCCAACTTTATTAAACCTACCAACATCTTAAATGGACTTTCCTGTGGTGGTACCCTTTAAGAAATGGATGAAAGCTACATCAGTTTGCACATTCTATCACTTTCCAGTGTCACGAGAGATTTTTACTTCTAAATATTCTGTGTATGCAACTGGTAAAACCAGAGCCTACATCCAGTATTACTGATAAGAGACATTGTTCATCCACCAATGTTGTACATGTATGAAAACTGTGTACTGTATACTTCAACAATCCCCACTTTCTATTGGAGAGTACAATAATGTAAATCCTAAAAGCACCACTATTTTAGCATAATAAAAGAAAGTCCAAAGAGCTCCTATATAGACTACTCCAGATAACTTTGCTTCATCGGTATTTGTAGCTTATTGTAACTTTTTTAAAGAAATACAGGATCATCATCATCGTATTGTACAAAAGCGCTTTGATTAACACAACGGCTATATAGTTTTTTAATTTTAGGAAAAACCTGTGGAGACAGTGAACTAGTCTTTAAGAGTCCTTTCAGTATAACGTCTGACTAAAGACATGGCCTTTAATATCTGTTGGGAAGGAAATGTCCAGACTTTTCAACCTTTTATTGTATGTTTCCTTTTCCTTGTTTACATAGGGAACAATGTTTATAGTTGTGTGTACAGTGGGGGTCTACAACAAGAAGTGTATATTTTAAAACAATTTTTTAATGATTTAACAATTTTTTGTAAATCATTTTCGGGCTTCTGCAGCTGTAGATTCTCACTGTGAATTCCCTTGCTTGCTCATGCATAAGTGTATTTGCAATACCAAATATACAGGTTTAGTACTTTTGCCTGTTAGTGATTGTTTTACATGTGTAACGTTTTGGTTGAGATGTTAAATGGTGGAAGAGTACTGTGGATGTGAATGTGGGAAGTAATTTTAATCATGTGTAATTGGTCACAGGGCCTAAGTTGCAGTAATTAACTTTTGCTGATTTATTTAACAATGCCTTGTTGCTTTGTATGCATTAACGTTTGGGTGTAAAGATTGTGTGTATATCCAACAGGGAGCCACAGTATTTAAATTGACCAACCTAATGTTACAACTGCTTTGAGGTGGCCAAATGTAAACTAAAAGCCTTAATTAAAGTGGTGCAATTTTGTATGACTTAGCATCAGTAGTTCAATAAATTTGGATTGCCATGCAAGGGCTTGCATTACAGTTATACTACTTGAATGTTTTGTGTTTTAGTAGTGCTAGTAAATATTGATTTTTAAATCTCTTGCACAGTGCAGATTCATGCATCTTAGGATGAAGAGGAACACTTATGACTTTGTTTTCTGACAAATACATGCCATAGATATTTTTTCTAATAGTGTACCATGTGTTAGTGTGAATGAATTTCTGACTGAATGAAATTCCACTTATTTCTGGACTTGGAATATTCCAAGATCTAACAAAACAAAAAGTCTAACAGAAAAATACCTGTCTTCAAAGGTTAGACTATCAGTGGCTGTTTTGGAAACTTGAAAATATGTTGCCTGCTATTTTCCTTCTTTCCAGGGAAAATTAATTGTTAAAATTTACTTAGTCTAGCAAAAAAAATTATCTTGGGAGACAATATGATTTTTCTGCATGATTTCTGCATGACCAAGCCTTATTTGTTTGGTTTTAAGGAAATCTGCAGAAAAGCATTCTTGCAGTATTGAGTGTAGAATTTTGCAGACTTGAAATACCTGTTAATAGTATTGGACTGAGAAGTGGAATGCATGGACTGTAGATGATTTCCTGATCGTGGCTGTGCTGCTAAAAATTAATGTCACACCCAAATACTTGGTACCTCCTGTTTCTCTGGCACAGAATTATCAGAGAGCTTGTTCTAATTCATTCCCGCAAATTCAATCAGGCTAGGTTAGCTAATACTGGTAAACTTTGAGATTATGTTGCCCAAAGTGAAGGAAGATCGATCCTGCTGGTAGTTTCATCAGTCAGCACCATTGTTTAATGGCGGTAATACACTTCTACTGTGCAGAGCTAGATTTAAGACTGAAATTCCTTTTCATTTATCATTAGAAACCGTAAGATGTGATGATCCCCATCCTGCTTGGTCCCCAGAGTAGAGGACACTGGAGCACTAGATGTCCTAGTTCTTTTTTCACTAGGTACCTGCCTTCTTTGGTGAGCTAATCAGAATTTTTCTTCCCTTCATTTCCAATCTCTGCTTATTCAGGTCTTGTAACACATTTATGTCCTGGTTGTCCTTTTATTATTTTTTTTAATATGTTTCTTTTCCAGGCAGCTGTACAGATGGCATTGGGTGGGAGAGAAAATTCTTTGAGAACATCAGAGAAGGGGCCTTGGTCTGGTCTTGGTGTCCAGCCGAGGAGTACTATTGACAGGGAAGGTCAGGCTTTGTCCTGAAAAGCTCTGTACTCAAGCATTCTTGGCTTCTAATGCTGTTTCTCAGCATTAGAGGTACTCAGTTGGATCAAACCCTGAGGAAGTAAAATTTTCAGAATCTCTAGGCTTTAATATCTGAAGATTGTTCTAAAGAAGGGAAGTATGTTCCCCCATCCCCCATATTTAGAACTAATGTCAGAATTGTAAAGCCAGCACATTGTAACCCAGGTAACACCTAAACTCCGGTATTCTTGAAAATTTAGGCAAGCTTCAAGGGATCAGTGTCCCAGTTGTAAAGGGAAGATGCTTGACAAAATGTTGCTAATGAAATGATGAAGTGTAAAGAAAAACACATAACCATTCTCTTCGTGTCTAAATAATTGTGGCCTAAAAAGCTGTTCCCACTGAGGAAGTGAACTTCCAGTTCCCCATGGGAGTTGGAACTATGTAATCAGTTACCAGTTCTAGAAAAGAATCCTGTCTGCTGGGATTTTTGAACAAACTTTTACGTTATCTTCAAGACAATTTCATTATGTACCAATGCTTAAGAAGTTCACGCTTGAACTACTTGTACAGAAACAGAACACTTCTCCTAAAGCTTAGGATGAAAACATGCATAACTCACATTCTGAGAATTAATACAGACATTTTTGCAAATTTGGTGTTAATACACCTGTATTGCTGCTTGTACAGTTAGCTTATGCTTGCAGTGCACACTGCTTTATTTCCTCTCTAATCTGAAACTGGTATATGTCAGTATTTAAAGTCTGAGCCTTCTATGGAAAAAGTAGTATTTATGTCCTGAAATACACAAGTATTATTTAATGGAATTGCACTCTTCATATTAAGACTGTTTCCTTGCAGTATAAATTTCTCTTATACCTTACCTTATCCTAGTGCTCTTTTTCATTCTCAAATTATTCTGTGAAATGAATGTTACTTGCCTAACTTAGAAGACTATTTTGAGACATTGCAAGATGTTTTCAGATGTCCAAATGACCTAAGTGTACGCTCAAACTACTACTGCTCTCCTGCATAAGAGACTTAAGTTCTGGAAAAGTATCATGGAGTTAGGTATTACATTTCTTTCATAAGATATACTGATTCTGTGATGCTAGAAATGAAAGGTGGCAGGAGTTTGAAATTGGGTTTAAACTGTTGTAAGCAAAATTGCAGTTTTCTTACGGGTGAACAGTAAAGATGAGAATTTTTCTTCTTTTAAAATGCTGTAAACAAACTGGATGAATCAAACTTCATGAGTTTTTTTTGCTGAGTTTTCTAATCTTTGCCAGTTTTGAAAATAGCTTAGTTGGGGAGAAATTTGGCCACAATACTGTACTAGTTCTAGATAGACTTCAGTTTAGACATATCAACAGTAGAAAGTTATACTAGATGTGAATGGTCAAAAATAGTCTATGTACAGCTATGTAGCACTTTTTAAACTGTAATCCGATGATGCAGCCAAGTGTAGACAGAAAGCTTTTTGTTCCATTTTCAACTGCTGTCCCAACAGCATTAGGCTATATTTCAATTTATTGCTTTTATTTTGCCTGTGTGTGGGGAGAATAAAGACAAATAAAAAGTTGATTAAATATATAACAAAATGCAGTTGTAAGTTGTTCTCTAACGTAGCATTAGAGTACCAGAGTTATTAAATTAGTTACTAAATTTTATTTCTGGATCTCAAGCACGTTATGGTTTTCTTTCAAAGGCTTATGAACAACTTGAAGATTTCTAAAACCTCTTCTACATTTTCCATTTTATAAAGTAAACTCGGAATAATACTTACATTTGTGGAAAACTACATTCTGAGTCTCGAACTACAAGCAAAGTCATTTCATAGTCTTGATTTTGTTCACAGTGTTTCAATATCTGGGCTTCAAACAACATATAAATGTGGATTTTGCTGTGTTTTCTGTGTTTGGGGGTTTTGGGGGGTTGGTTGTTTGTTTTTAAATAACCTCCAAAGCCATTTATTTTCAGAAGTTTGAATCACCAAGCAGAGAGTGGCTTCCTGTTCAAAGAGTTGTTCGTTAGGAAGAGATTTGTGAATGGATAAAAGAATGTCTTTGTAATTCCATCGTACTCACTTCAGTCTCAAGAGATCCTAGTTCTGCCAAACAACAAGCTCTACAGCTTCATTGTTTAAGAAAGTTTACTACCACCAGGATTTTTTTTCTTTGAAGTTGTGACTGGGGTGAACTTCATTTGAGAATCATTGTCATTTCTAATTAATTCGTGTAATGTCTTTTGTTTACCATAAACTTGGAGGCATGGGCATTTCTGCAATCCTGAATACTGAGTGAAATCATACTGGATGTTACAGTTCCTTCTTTTGTCAGTATACTTTACCTTTTCATACTATGTGGCATTTTAACCTTCCAAATCTAGTAGGGAGGACTCAGTAGCTTCACTCCCATACTAAGTACAAAAAATCTCTACATGTGAAATCCCAGCTCTCAGCAACTGGGTTTACTGCTTGTAATGCACCCAATAGCAACAAAGACCCTTGGCAGTACTGTCATGATTTTCAGACACAAATAAAATGAGTTACAAGTTTGTCTCTTTCTTTTTCCTGTTTAATAAAAAAAAAAATGGCTTTAGCTGAGCTGCCTCAATAGAAATAGCATGAGAATCAATTTGTTTTGGTAAGAACCTGAGCAAACATTTTGAGAGTCAACATGTATTTAAATACTAAGCAATCACATGAACACTTTACTTAAATTCTTGAGATTGGTTTTTAAGAAGTTTCCATGCATTTAAATAAAAAAGTAAAAATTTACACACTTCCAGGAATGTGTTTCCACTAAGAAACGATGTGCTAAAACATAAACTTTTTTGCTTCTCTTACAAAAAGGCAAGGTACAGTGTAGTTTCCAGTTTTCTTTGTAGTGAATGCAGCTGTGCTGCTGTCACACATTGCACATGAACTTTGTTGAGCTCTTGCTTTTGGTAATTCTGAATTAAAAGTAACAATTCTGTATATGCAAATGGCATGTATGCAGCTTAGCACGGCATTAAGGAAATTTATTTAATTCATGAGCTGTCTTAAAATGTATTTTGTAAAGGGTAAGTGGAGTTTTGAGTTAGTTTACTTGTTTAAAGTTCAGGATATACTAGATTAAAATTAACGTAGTACATCCTGTAAGTTCTGTTAGCTTTGCAGAAAGGTAGTAGGGAGCAGAGGAACCTCAGGCATTGGTTCCTTGGTAGTAGGGGCAAGAGGAACCTTGGCAATAAACATGCCAGGTTTCTGTGTTAGTTGTGCTGGCTGCAGGGTCATCTTTGGGTGTCCTGCCTCTAAGTGAGGAGCATTGCTACCTCCCCTGATATTCTGGTAACAACTGCAGTTAAGATCAGTGTATTTGATACAAATATGTGAAACTTAAGATGGATTTAGAAATTTTAATTGTAAATTTGGAGTCCTTTATATAACTGACTGAAAAAAATTGTGTTCCCTTATGCTTCTTGGAAGCCTAAGATGCTTTCATGAGATTTTCAGTTATTTTTTCCTTATTTTTTCCCCTATTTCCATCTCGGTAGATAAATATGAAATAGGATGCCAATCAAAAAGTACTGAAACACACTTCCAGGTTTTTACCCAGTTCCCCCTGCCTTGCCCCCCCTTACTGGAGCCTCTAAGGTGCTTCCCCAATCGGCACTTAAGAGAGGCTGTACATACTAAGACAAGTTCTCTCAAAATCCCCAATCTTTCGTATACTTTTACAGGTTTGTTGGGTTTGGGTTTTTTTAAAAGCATGCATCCTGCCCTCTTAATTTCTCTTCAGACTTATTTCCTTTGCTTTGTTGTCACCTGTCATTGCTTTGAATGACTTTGAGACAGCACACAAAGGAAGCATTTCTGTGTCATCATTACATTTCTCGCTTGTTTACTCTCTGCCCTGAGGCAGGGCTAGCCTGAGGGTGCGCGCTGTTAGCAAATGATTCAACCAGATACTAATTTGTGCATTACTCTGTTTGAATTTCCCACTACACTAGAGACGATAATGCTACACCGTTTCAGGAGGATCTGTTGAGAGGTAAATTCTATTAAATATGTACTACTAAACTAGGATGTAATAATTCCTTGAACACTCCTTTAGTTTTCTGTCATCAAGAAGGTTGTTGCATTTGCTTGTGCCTTCTCGATAGTCTACAAGATAGAAGGACAACTTTTTTTTCGTTTAAATCCAAAATTGCTTTTACTACGTGACTAATTACTCTCTCAGCTTTCTTCTTGTGGAGCCTTCTGAAGTTAGGCTCTCTGGTAGCTTCCGTGAGACCCTATGCTTGGGAACTGTGGCATTTTATCAGTATCGTAAGCAAGCTGGAGGACTTCAGACCACCGTCTTGCACTTCTGCTGCCTTTTGCAGCTGTTGTCAGGTGTATCCTTCTGAGGAATGTGAACGTCTAATTTGCTTGAAGTGCCCCATTGTAGCTGTAGCCCTAAAAATAGCCAAGTACTTGCAAGTGTTTTTCAGAACTTGCCGGTCTACATGAAAAGACTCGGTTTCGACAGTTTTCCTTGTCCGAGAGCACAACTAAACGAACCACGGTCAGTTGCGCAGTCGTTTGTACTTATAAAGTAGTAACAATGTTTATCTGTAGTTCAAGAGTAGGCCAAATTCATTTGGGGAAGGAAAGGGAGAGGTAATTTCATCGTTCTGGTAAATTTGTCCAGCCTTGTACGGATTGAGTGGTCCTGCGTGGTGCTTACCCTTCACCGTCGGTGCCAATAGTCTGAGTTACACGGGGAGAAACGCGAAAGAAACAGACGCGCGTTTGTAACTCGGTCAAAACTCATTGCAAAGGCCGGCGCGGAGGCTGCTCCAGCTGAATGTGTGAAACACTTCGCGCGTCTGATTAGCCCTTCTCTGTGAGCCAGGATAACGCCAACAGCACCTGACACTTTTTAAACTACGGGGTTTTCTTTAAGCTGTGACCCTCAACGCGGGGTCCCGGGTACTGGCAGAGGAGAGCAGCCTTGAGCCGGTCGCGCCTTGCTCGCCCGTTCCCCGCGGGCCTGCCGGGCCACGGCTGCCTCCCCGGGGCCCGGGGCGGGCGGGGCGGATGGGCGGTGCGGGCGGAAGGCGCCCGAGTCCTTCCGGGCCGCGGGCCGGCGCTGGTGGCGG
>VZTI01005245.1:2062152-2087968 GCA_013397865.1 Struthidea cinerea | reverse complement strand
TGGCGGCGGGAAGGCTGAGCCTGGCCCGAGCCGCGCCGGGGCCGCCGCCATGGACAGGTGAGGGATGGCGGCGGCCGGAGCCCCCGAGCCGGGGCCGCGCCTGCGGTGGGTGAGACGTGCCCCGGCGGCGGGGAGCGGGTGCGCACGGTGCGGGCTGCGGAAGGCAGCGGGCCTGCAGCGGCTTCTGAGCGTACTGGAGATTTTTTGCCACCCGGGAGCTTTAAGTCTGGCTATTGCTTCTTGAATATGTCTTTGGATTAACCAGGAGCTGTGAGTTGCTCAGGGTCGCGGGGCCGGGCCTTTGCCAGGCCTGCTGAGGTCGCGCTGCCTCCACAGCCCACCGGGAGCGGATCCTCTGCTCGGAGTAACTGGGAATGGGTACTTTCCTTCGGCAAGACACACGAACTTTCCCAGTCTGTGGTGATTGCGTGTGTCCGAAGGAAAAAGTCATGTAGTGAAATCATGCCATTCTTTGAATTTAATTTTTCAGTTCAAAATAGAATTTCCTACTGTTGCAGCTTTTACGAGCTTCTTTTCTTTTCTTTTAAACAGTAGAAGGTTAGTTATGGTGTAGGAGGAACAAAGTCTGGTGTTTCAGGCAGACTCGTTTCCCTGAGTTAATAAGCAATGCTAGATTTCTGCAGAGGAAGCTGGACGTCAGTAGTAAGGTTGGAGATGACTTAACACTTTAAGTTCCTGGTTGTGGAGTTACTGTGGCATGACAATAAGATCTTGGATGTCCTGCTTGAGTTCACTTGCTGGTTTTCTGTCTGTGTTGTTGTTTTGTAGAAATGGTTTTGAAGACATGCCATCGCCCCATGACACAGAGATGGCTAGACCTGGACGGAAGCAAGGCTCTCAGAAAAGAGTTTCTAGTATCCTTTTTCTGTAAAGAATTTTTGTCTTTAACTGCTGTGTTCACCAGGTGTGTATATTTTTAATACTGCTTTGATTTTCCTGGGTTATGAACTCAGGTGGTTGTCCACCCAGGGAGCTACATGAGCCATAGCTGACTCCATGTCTCAGCTTTTGGAAAAGAAAAATAAGTTTTCTTCATTATATCTTAATTTTATGGTTTTATGCTTATTTGTAGGTATTGTAGTATCAGAGTATTATGATGATCTAGTGTATCTTAACTTTCCATCCACTGTAACAGCAAGAGTAGTGTGCAGATTTAAATTTCCGTAGAAATTTTCCCCCCTGCTTTTTTACAATAAGGAAACCACCCCCCATGTAGTTTGACAGCTAAGATAATGGTATTTTCATGGTTATGATAGCAAAGGAATCCAGTACATTTGCTTGTTCTTCTGGGTTTTGCATTTAAAATAAAGCTAGTGAGATATTTGCCCTGATTATGTTGTGCCTAAGAATAAAGATGTTTCTGAATACTAATAACACAAGCTACTGAAACTTTCATACAGCTACTTCTTAGTAAACCATACCTGGTTGCTGACAGGAAGAAGGAATGTAGAGAACAGAGCACCTGCAACCAAGAGGGAGAACTTTTTTAAAAATGCATTCAGACTCAGCTTTTCTTGTTATGGTTAATGTAGCATAAAGCAGCTCCTCATGGGACAGAAGGATTCTTTGATCTGAGCTGTTGTGAGGAGTCCCAGGCCTGTTGTGTCCAAATTTCTGAACTTCGCTTTGTGGTGTCCGTTTTAACTCTCCAGCTTTTAAGGTTCTGATGAAACATTTTATGACCTAACTCGGGCTTATGAACAGGACTTGAAAGACAAGATGTGTAATTTTCATAACATCTGAGTTACGGCAAAATATTTTTCCTTTCCAAGCAGTCACAGTCATTTAGAATAGATCCAAAAGTATGTTTAGGAGAGTGTTTCTTAACTTGTTTATTAATCAGTTCTTACATCCCTGGATGACAGTATTGGAAACATGACGCCCAAAAGCCAGTTTCTCTCCCGAACCCCTAATTCATTGCTTCACCAGCCAGGTAAGACTGCGTGCTTGCTTACTATTTAGTAAAAGGATTTATGTGCTTGGATTTAATAACAATCCATAAGAAGGACATGGATGTGCTGTAATCCAGTGAAGGCCCACAAAGTTGATTAGTGGGTTAAGTATCTGACATACAAGGAAAGATTGAGAAGACCTGGGATTGTTTATCCTGGGAAAGAGGTTGGGGGATCTTGTAAATATATAAGTACTTCATGGGAGGGAGTAAAAAGAGAGCCGAGTTTTTCTCAGTGCCCACTGAAAAGTCAAGAGGCAATAGGCACAACAGCATATACAAGGAACTCTGTTTAAACATAAAAAAATGCCCCCCTTTTTACTGTAATGGTGGTTGAATGCTAGAACTGGTTGCCCAGATGGTTTATGGAGTCTCTATCCTTGGAGATAACTAAAGCTGGACAAGGTCCTGAGCAACCTTTTCAAAAGGTGTTGACACATCTTTGGGCTGCATTTTGCTTTAAGGATTTAGAGACCAATTTCCAAGAAAGAGAGTGTGGAGATGTACTGCTCTTTATTCTCATGTGTGTTTGCAATGACCTCTAGTAACTGAGGATACGTTGTCTGTTTGGTGTATATATACAACCTGCTTTCAGGCTTCTCTCTGCACTTCATAAATACTTCAGTCTCTGTTAAAAAATTCTTTTGGAGTTTCTGGATAGAGCATAGTGTCTTTAAATACTTTTTCAGAAAAGCCTCTTTCTCTTTCAGGTACTGCATTACATCGGAGCTCTATGAAGCCATCAGATATGTCTGCTATCCTGGGAACAGGAGGGAAATCTCCTCTGATTCTACCAACTTCTGGACTTTTTGGCAATCTTTCAATGGTAAGATGATTAGAGCAGCTTTTTCTCTTTTGTCCCTGTGAAACATAAGGAAGTTTAGTGTTTCTCTGTTGTTTGCTGCAAAGACAAACGGTGGGTGCTACAAGCTTGCTGGTACTGCTATTGCTGTTTACTGATGGTGTTATTTATTACTGTGTTGTTCTTTGAGATGATGCAGTGAGGAATAATAGAGGTTTTTAAGGACTTTCCAAGTACACCATGTATGTTAAGCTAGTCTTCATAGCGTCGGCTTGTGACTACAAAAATCCTGACTTTGCTTGTTTACAAATTCTTCAAAGATAATTGTTTTATGTCAGCAAGTTAAAACTTCAAGTTTTCTCTTATTTTAGCATTCTCCAGTATTAGACTTCACTAGGGTGTTGAAGTTTAGACTTCAAAGAACAAGCTCTTCTGATGACTTCTTAGATGACATTGATTACCTTCTACCGCAGTGTCTTTGGAAAAACACTAATTGGAGAAGTTATTAGTAGGAATGTCTGAAGTATCTTATCTCCATTTGTTTTTAAACTAACTCAAAAGAAGTTTTTCTGTATGTGCATTTTAATTCATTCTCCTTTTTAGTTGTTTCTGTAGTTTGATACAGGCCATTTGTTTCTTTATAAATTATCAGCTTCTGGGACCTAGTTGATCAACATGTATACATGAGCTCTTAGCAGTGGTAACTTTTTCTCTCTTTTAGAGCCTCCTGTAACTAATATTTTGTTAGTGGACTACATTTTAGGTTAGAGTTTAGTGTTCTGACTTGAATCCAGTTTAGATTAGCTGGGGAAACCTGTGACTAGACACGGGCTTTCTGATGTGGGTGACAGAAAAAGAACTTTTGCTTGTGGAAATTTGCTTGCTTGTCAGTAGGAACACACATCAGCCCTTTTTGTACTTCCCACAGAGACTCAATGTGATTGTGCTGGAACTGTGTTATTCTTGCTCTGAAGTGGGAGGGCTATGGCATTGGGTTCTGGTTGGCTAAAGGGCAGTAATGGCAGAGGCAAGAGGAATACTTTCAGTAGAAACTGGGCCATAAAAGGGAGAACAACAGGTACATGTGTACAGTTTTTAAATATGCTTAGGAGACTACTAGAGCAATGTCATCTGGTTCTGTGTTTTTGTACTTGTATGGGTGGGATTATTTTAAGAATCCAGAAAAAAGAATCGGCCAATGGCACATCTCTAAGTCTTTGTATAGTATTAACTGCTGCTGAGAAGGCAATTGCTGGCGTGGAAACACATCTAGGAAGCTGTCCTGTCGGTGCAGTATATGTGCAGTCAGTCTTCTCTTTTGGTCATTCTGCTGCTCTGTTGTCAGATACGTTATCAAATACCTCCCTCCTCTGAAATACTCCCCACAAAATAGAGGTTATGTCTTTATTTCCTCCTTTAGTATTCTGATACTTCCTATTATTTTAAGCATATTGCTGCATTTGATCAAATGGTTTTGAGCAATTCACCAAGAAGGTTGATGACACCTAATGGTTGATTTATATTTTAGGTATTTTGCTTAACTTTTCACACCTATTTACAACTTCAATTTTGTTATCTTTTTACTTTGAAAGATAAGCATATAGCATAATAGAATATGAAAGTTTAGAGAGATTTATTTGTTTTAAGATGAAAAGTAATAGGTGTTCTAAAGTAAATGGTTTTGCTTCTATTTGTTTTAGCTTCTGGTTTAGTTATTTTCAGAAAAAAATGGGAATTTCCAGATTAAAATTAATCTTCTCAGAGCTGCACTTTATCTAAAGGCAGTTATTTCACTATTAATTTTTTAGGATTCTCTGTTTAAATATCATTCATATAGAAGGAAAAAAGGTGTAGCTATGCTTGTAATGTCTGAGATTACAATTTACTGTCTTTATGTTCTTGTCGTGGTTTTAGTTGGATGAAAGTAGCTGGACAATGGCACTCTCACCTCAGCAGACAGGAATGTTTGTAAATGCAGACATGTCCAATATGACAGAAGATGTCACTATGAGTGCTGTATTGTTGCGTGAGGATGATCCTGGGGAAGCTGGTGAGACAATCTGAAGTTTTACTAATAATTGACCCCAATTCTGATTTGTGGGGTATAAATACATGTGTCCTTTTTTTGTGTATTTTCTGAATTATTTTGCTGGTATTTCTCAGTCAAAAGCAGTCTAGTTTAAAAAGTTCAGAAAATTACACTGTTCCAGTTTATTGGAGTTTCGTGAGTTGGTGCTTTCTATGGAAACTGTTCTGATGGAACAAATGGGATGCTCTAGTGATGTGGGTCACAAACTAATGTGGATTCGTTTTGTGGAGATGCACAAAGGAGTTTGCTGTTGAAACTCTTGCAGATGGCATATTTACCCCAAAAGTTGTATAACTGACATTGCTCTTAGCTTCTGTATATCTTACTATCTTAGCTGATAAATTCTTCTGATTTTGTGAGATAGTTCATATCATTGTACTCATTCAAATTTGCAAAAATGAGATGTCTTGTCATCAGAAGGATGTTTTTGTAGTCCAGTGGTGGTTTTTTTACTGAGTTGTGCCTGACTAATATGGCTGTTTCTTCTTGTATCTGTCCTAGCTACTATGAGCATGTACTCAGACTTTCTGCATTCCTTCCTGAAGCATACATCAACTACCATTTTTGATCTTGTGGATGAGTATGAAAATATTTGTAACAGTCAGGTAAGTAGTTTACTTGTTTTTTTGTTTACTTTATTTTGCATTCTCTTCCCAAAGCAGCCTTGCTGCCAAGTCACAGTGCTTAACATACATACTTTAAATCATCCAGCTTATGAGTCATTGAACACTAGCATTGAGTAGCATCTCACTTTCCTCAAACACTACTTTGGCACAGAAATACCCATGGAGTAGTTTGCTGAATACTAAAATTGTCATTTGGCTGCCATTCCACTGAAAGTGTCAAGTGGCAATAAACATTAGCAGATGTATAAATGTTTTTGTTAATGTTAATAAGATGGATTAAAATGTACTTATTTCTCTCGGATATAAATAAATAAAATCATTGTATTATGATGCTTTAAGCTTTCTGATACATTGCTGACAAGCTGGGAGTAGAGGGCTCAGCATTGGCTTTAAGATGTCTCCGCTGTTAGACATTTTTTTAATTCTTTGTGTGACTGGTTGTTGACTGGCAGTGCAGGATTGATAGTTTGAAAGTAAGAAATTATGATTCTTCTGTCGATAAGTGTTGATTACAAGAGAGATGTACAGATAAGTTTTTTAAGAGATTTCTTACCTGTGTCTATGTTAAGAAAATGTCTTCTTTGTAGAAGGTTGCTAGCCCTCTTTTGTGCAAATTTTTTGTGGGGGCTGAGTTGGAAAATGCTGAGATCTTCAGTGAGGTTGTACCACATCATGTGCAGACAAGAGAAAGAAAATAAATGCGAACTTAATTTTTATGAGATGGTGGAACCCCTGTTTGAGAATATGGATACCATCTACAAGGTCAGGGCAGAACTGAGTGTTTGTTTTAAGCAACGAGGGCAGTATGTTGCCAAGGATGGACAAGAGTACAGTGGAGGATGCTGCTCTAAGGTGTGGCTTGGATGCTGCTGCTGGGGTTTGGGATTGGGGTGGAGGGACAGCCCTGAGCTATCATGCAGTCCCTCAGCTGTACCCTGAGATTCTGCCCAGTGATTCCTAGCAGCCGTAAACTCATCATGTTTTCTGAGGGGTAACAGAAAGGAACAGAAGACTGTGCTCCTCTCTTGCATCTTGATGGTACACCTCTTTCTTTTCTCCGAATCTGTTGTTCACCTCCCATTTGAAAATGGATTTATGTATTGATGCCTGACAAATTGGGTACGCCTAAAATGGAAGATTTTGGGGCTCTTTTTGGAAGTAGTAAGAGCTCTAGAACTAGCTGCCAATGGAAAAGACTTTGTTGTGTAAGTTTTCTTTATAATAAATAAAGGAAAAGATAGAATTTTTTGGGCGTTCTACTGTAAGTTATGTGGTAATCAGCAAATTGGGTTCCCTCATTTAACAGAGCTAGAAAGAAAAAAGTGTCTTTCAGGCATGAATAAATGCATAAATGCTGTCACAAATACCAGTAGGGCTAACTTTGTGTTTGATATTGATGTATGTAGGAAAAAAAGGTGGGGATTTTGGTGGCTTGTTAGTGGGTTTGCGTGTGGTTTTGGTGCTGGAGAGGGGGAAGGGGGCTTCCCCGCAATGGTTGCCCTCTCTCTCTACCAGTCTTTTGGTGCTTTTTAATTGTTCAATGTAAGCTGTTTTTATCCTGGGTTTGTACAATGTGTTGCAAAACAAAGCCAGTCTGTTTGTTTATATCCTCTAGTCAATGTTATTTTTACTACTAATTCAGGAGATTTATGATAGGGAGTATTCCCTACCTATTTGAAGAGTTGGTAATCAAACCCATTTGTTGGAAACATTCAGGATAATGAAAAGATTGCTGTAGTGGCTTAGGAAAAAAAATACACTGGGCGTATTAATTCTGTATAAATTATGGGCAATATTAACTCTGTATAAATTTATTTCCCTCAGGCGAATATATTAGGGAAAATAGTTTATCGGGCAACTCCTGGGCAGCAGAAGTTTTCCAAAACTGCCAGTGTCTTGTGGCTTCTCAAGCAGGAGATGGTAACTTGGAGACTGCTGTCCTCACTTTATAGGTAATTCCTTTGAAAAGCACACTACTACATTTTTGTACTGAGATGACTTTCTTGGATTTTTTTTAATGAGTTTATAAATAGGAAGTTAAGAAAATAAGTACCTATTAATAAGATGTTTCTAGAACTAGGTTTTGATACATATTCATTATCTATTTACAAAAATGAAAGTTGTAAATAGGACTATACTTATTACCTTTGCAACTTCTAGTATTGTTTAAGAACATTTTTGTAAAGTTTTTTTAAGCATTTTTACTTTGGCATTTTGCTAAATTTTCTCAGCTTTGTTTTAATCTTTAATGTTTTGCACTTTTATTTCTAGAGACAGAATACAGTCTGCACTGGAAGATGAAACTGCATTTGATATCACAGTAAGCATGAACTCTTTTGAGGTTTTTTTTAAGTGATATAAGAAGATAGATAAGCAAAATATAGGTTAAATGCTTGTATTTTACTTTTACAGTCTCAAAGTGGCAGCCCCTCAAAATTCAGAACTGAAAAATGAGACTGGTATTTATCAAGACAGTTACTAAATTATTTCATCTATTGTGAAGAGTAAATCTAAATATTCAGTTCTAAAGAGAGGATGCTAGTGTAAAAATTATTGTAAACTATTCTTTGTTTCATGTCCTTAAATATCGTGAGTTGGAAGGGATGCACAAGGATCGTTGAGTCCTACTCCTGGCTCTGCTCAAGACAACCCTAAATTCACCAGAAATAACTATTTATTTTTAAAAGCTGCATCAATAGCTGTGATGTTTCCATAGGTCTGAGATAATTTTGCTTTGCCTAAAAGAACATGTGGTCTCAAGCTGTCTAGCCTTTACAATCCTGATTCCAATTTGTCTCAAGAGAAATCGAAATTTTTTAGCATTCCTGTTCAAGCTGTAGTCATCTTGGCTATGTCAATAGTGTGCTTCCAGCCTTTGCTGCCAGAATATGCTTAGGAAGACAAAACAATAAGTAAAGTGACTCTGCCTTTGTCAAATTTATGATTGCAGATCTTTTTTCTCAGTCATTAAATAGCTTCTTCTAGGATTCCCACTGCTAAGTTGTCAGTGTTAAACACTGTTGTGCCAAAAATACCCAGTTTTCTCCTACCTGTGTTTTTTAGGAAAGCGCATCTTCTGCTTTCTTTTTATTGAAAGTCTAATGAAAGATAAATTAATGCAGGAGATCAGATAGAAGGATCAGGGCTCCGGGGTTGGTATTTTGCTTGTTTGTTTTTCCCACTTTTTAATGTTAAGTGCGTGTATGACCTTGAGAAATGTCATCTTTTTAATTTAAAGTAACAAATGGGTTTAGGATAATTTGCGGGCAGTCAAGGAATCAATTAATCTACTGCGTAGAATCTTTCTGTGGTCATATATTTGTGAATTATATTCTATGTCTCATTTTTACAGTTTTTAGTGTAACTGGATATAAAAGATCAAATAAAACAATGTATAAGGCGTTTATTTTTTAAAAATAGGGAGGGGAGAGATAGCATACCAAACTTGTAGCAAGTTTCTGAATTAGTATGTGTTCAGTTTGGTATTTCTGGGTTTGTGGTAGTTTTCTTTTCCATGAAGTAATAATCAGCTTTTTCTTAAATAGGCTTTAACTGCTAGTGAAAAAACGACTGTAGACAACTTGTTTCAGAAAGATTCACTTGTTCGACAAAGTCAGGTATGATGGAAAGTTTTTAATATGAGAATGCAAATAGATTAAATGTTCATAACAATAATGGTCTATGCACTTTTTGGGGTTGTTTCTAATACTATTTTTTTAATATCCACCCAAGTGTGTATTAATTGTGTGCATAAAAATGACACACTTTAGTTGCTAAGGTTCAGAAAGGTTTTTCAGGCTGTTTTGGAGAGGGTGAAAGGCTGAGAGCTGTTCCCATTTGCAGCATCTGTTACTGTTGATGGTGATTGATAAGCTGTTAAGTAGCACTGTAGTAAACTGCAGTATCCAGTGAGAAATAGAGATCAAGTGCCAACCACATTCATACTGGGTACTTAAAATGCGAGTGGAATAGTCTTCTGGATCTGTCAGCCTTTTGGTTGCCACGTAGATAACGAGTGGATCCAGAGATGAGAGTAAGGCAGTAAAAGTATTATTTGTTATGTGGTTGTTTTAAAAACACAATTTAATTTTATTCCAGCTGGTGGTAGATTGGCTCGAGAGCATTGCTAAGGATGAAATTGGGGACTTTTCCGATAATATTGAGTTTTATGCAAAAACAGTATATTGGTGAGTTCAGACTTTGATTATATACATTTTCCCATCAAGTGTAAGATTCACAGTCACAGAATCACTCTTGAAAAGAAGTGGTTTTTTTAAGTTGTTCACGTCATTCACTTCTTTTCTTTAAATTCATACACATAAAAATTGAGATTTCTTACCCATCCACTGAAGTAAATCTCAGAAATCAGTTAGTGCCTTTTGGGAGGCAAGGATGAAAGGAAAAACCATCAAACCAACTTAATTTAATCTTTGTCTGGCTTTAATTTTTGCCTGTTTAAGTTCTTATCACTTTGTGTCATTGACCCTTCACCAGAAGCCATTATTGTCACCTTTATTATCACTGATGGGTTTCATGGCAGAAAGGACCAAAGACTACCTTTCATGCTAGATGCCTAGAATAAACCTGCTTTTAATGGCTTTTGGAATTATGTGTTTATTCTTAATTAAAGTTCTGTTCTAGACTGACTTTATAGTGAATGCTAATGGGAAAATTTGCTTATGCAGAAATCAGTTCATAGTTGAATACATGAATGATTGAAATAACGGATGCTTTTGAAAAAAATCAAATACGTGTGCATTAATTCTAATATTGTACTTGTTGTGAAATGTTGCATTTTCACAATACTAGCGGAGTCCATTGATATATCAACCAAAGCAAGTGTCTATTCTGTAAACATATTCCATGTAACAAAATATATCTTTCAATATTTGTCCTATTAAAAGATGCTTGCTAAAAAAGCCATTTTTCTGTGAAACGTTTCACTGCTTTCAGGGATAACACACTGCACACCCTGAAGCAGCGACAGTCAAATACGTACATAGGAAGTTCTCGTCCTCTGGTAACAGAGCTGGTAAGTATTGTATAAAAAGAAAGCTTGGCTTCAAAATAGGCTAGAGAGAGTATATATGCTATCTTCACAGATTCCCACCAAATCTTAGATAATTATGCTATCTAAAAGTAGTTGTAGTACTTAAAAATTGGTACAGAAATTTTGAGGCAGAACACCTCAAAAATTCTTTTCAGGATCACTGTGGACTTGTGTTTTCTTTCAGCGATCACTTCCATACTCCCACCCCCCCTCACAAGTACTTGTGATCTGTTTGGTGAAGTAAATGGCTTTATTATGACTTTTTATGTCTGAAACAAACTCATGTTCCTAACCAGAAAAGCTTATAAAACTATTAGGGTGTCCTTGCAGATAAGGGGATGCTGTCTTTATGCAGTAACTAGTACAATGAAACCAAGTCCTGATGCCATATTTTGGGAGCTCTATAATAAAAGCTAATAGGAGAGAAGTCAAGGAAAGAAAGGACTGTCCCTTAGAACAAGGTGATGAACTGCCTCAGTGACTGCAAAGCACCTGTACAGGACTAATTTAACTGGGGAGTGATCTGAGGTATTGATTGGCTTTAGAAAATCTCTGTGGATTAAATAGAAGCAAGTGCAGCTGTTGGGAAAAACCTTCTCAGATAGAAGGTGGAGGAGGAGAAAGTCTGGTAGGCAGATAGACAGAACGGCTGAGAAGAGCTGGAAGATGAGAAATTTGGGGCAAATAACAAGGCAGTGGAGTAAATGAATTGCATTGAGTCCTGATAGGAACAGTGACAGAAGAGGAATAAAAGAAATGAGAGGAAAAACAGAGAAGTATCATGCTCAATGTTACATGGGTGTACACAGATTGTTGTGCCAACAGGAAAAAGTGACTCCAAATTATAAAACAGGGAAGGACGTTAATGGAAGAGACATACAGGCATTGTGTAGATGAGGTATGACTTTTTTCCTTGCAGGATCCAGATGCTCCTATTCGACAGAAACTGCCACTTGATGATTTGGACCAAGAAGACGATGCAAGGTTGTTGAAGTATCTCTTCACACTCATCAGAGCTGGAATGACAGATGAGGTAGTGTAACTTTTAATTAAGCATAAATATCTTACTGTTAAAGCCAGTGAAAAGCTGTATACTAAAATGTCTGTTTAAATTTGGCTTGTAGTGATTCAGCTTTCAATTTGTTGTCAATACTGACTGCCAAATTAGCATTTTAATGAAACTTGCTTTTAGTTAAGTTATTTTGGGTGTAGAGTAGATTTTATGGAAAAAATGTAGTTTTGGGGGTTTGGGTTGTTTGACAATATTTTTTGACTGTTGTTGTTTGATACTAAGTGCTGCCAGAGAAACACACAGAATGCTTTAAAGAGCTTCCTAATTGTGTCTCTAATCATCAGTGGATTATCCAACATGTATATATAATGACATTTGAGTAATGGGGAGGAAAGGGGATTTGAGATTCTCGTGCTGAAGACCTTAACTGAGGAATATGGTTACTCGCTCATATTCTGTTCCAATATGGTGCACATCTGTTCATTTTCTGATGGTATGGGAACATGAGCATGAGCATATTGCTGCTGCAGGACAATGTGAGTACAAATTTGCAGCTTCAGTTGGGGTTGGGAAGGCTGAGTGAACTGGGAAAGTAGATGACTGCATGAAGACATGGATTAAACATCTAAGCAAAAGGACTACACTTTACACTAAACTTACCAGAATAATGCATAACTGCTGTTTAGCTAACAAAGATAAGGCTGTAGCACATTCTCATGTTGCTGTAAATACTGACTGAGAAGCTAAAAATTTCAGTGAAAAAAATTTGATGACATTTACTTTGAAATCTTTCAGTTGTTTTAAGATCCTCTGTGCTTATTTTTCACATAGTAGAATCTCTACATAAATTAACTGTTTAATAATATTCACATTATTAAAGAAGAAGCTGGAGGTTTTCCTACCTTGAAGTGTGTTGCTGAGAAATTACATTATTTTTCAGGCACAGCGCTTATGTAAACGGTGTGGTCAGGCCTGGAGAGCTGCAACTTTGGAAGGCTGGAAATTGTATCATGATCCTAACATAAATGGAGGTATCTGCTCCGAAGTGCATTTGAGACATATATAAAAATACTAAGATCTCATAGTATCTGTTTGTGGCAAAGAGAAATAGCTCTTTCTTTTCACCTTATGAACCTTTTTTGGTATCTAAAATATTTTACCATGTCTGTTGAACGTGTTAAAACTAACGTGAAATTATTTCAGTTGAAGATATGAGTTCATTGAATCCATCTAAGCATACTAAAACCACTTTCCTTTTTAGGCAGACATAATCACTAGGAAATAGATGTCTCAAAGTTCTGTACAGATCTTCTTCACCTCCATATAATACTTGGGTCTTTATTTCCTTAACATCTGACTTAAGCCACCTAGCACACATTTTGTTGCTTAGAAACTCAAACTGGGCTATATATCCAGCTTCAGAAAGGTGTACTAGGTGTAGAGTTCAGCAAATGTAAATGCAGGAAAAAGAGATGCTTTTAAAATATTTTAAAATTGTTAAACTATCTTTCTCCTTGTTTCCTTGCACACGGTTCCCCATTTATAACACGGTTCCCCATTTATAACACAATACCTCACTTTACTCTGTGTTTAGTACATGGCAGGACATAGCAAGGACAGTGTAAGTGTTGTTTATAGCTGGGTGTGGAAGGCTTAATGCTTTACTTCTTTTCAAATGCTGACAGCCTGTTGCTTTTATCTGCATGCCACACCACTGTAGTAGCTTTTTTTTAGTCTACATACCTAACCTGTTGTTACACGGGTTTGAATGCCCACACAGATGCATGCAAAATAGCAGCACTGAAGCAGTGACATTTTTAAGAAGCTTTGATTAAGATATGAATTCTTTTCCCTTAACTTTGGGTTTTTTCCAAAAGTAGACACTGTAGATATGTTACAGTCTAAAGCATTATTTTTTTAAAAGCTCGATAGCAGCCAAGTTTTTAAATTACTGTAACTTATAGATGCAAATTCACCAAACTAGCAGAAAAGCTTGCAGTCCAGTCAAAAGCATCAGAATGCTTTAGGAAGAGTTCCAAAGGGATTGAAACTGGGTTATGGAAAGTGGAAAGAAAATAGGTTTTTGTCGCTGTGAGCGGCACTGACAACGAGGAATGGCACAAGTTCAGAAGGGAAAGCAGTTCTGATCTTTATTAATTAATTAATTCATCTTTTATATCAGGGTTCGCAAAGAGTGTGTTGAATGGCATAAGACAGTTGGGTGCTCAGCCACCTCCCCTTGAGGGGATTGGTCAAACTCTAATAAGACACTTATTCTAAAATATTAGAAAGCTAGAACCATAACAATCTTGCATAACAAACCCAGGTGCAAGATAAGGAGTTAGTTTACAAAACCCATAGCAGTGTTTTTCATAGCTTCTGTGAGAACTGCAAAGTTCTCACAGAACGCTGCAGAAAGCTGAAAGCTTTCTCTACCAAAGCTTTTCAGCATCCACAGGTTTTACCTGTTACTGGATTCTCTTTTCTTGATAATACATTTTCTCTTTTTCCTTTACCCCTCTGTTTTGTTTTTTTTTTAATTATTCTTTGCACGTAGGAAAAGAACTGGAGCCTGTTGAAGGCAATCCATACAGGTGCATTTGGAAAATAAGTTGTTGGCGCATGGCTGAAGAGGTAAGATAATGCTGGTTTGCTTTATACTAGTACATAAATTTGAACTTTTCTGAACTTTGAAATGGGATTTTAAGTTAACATACCTACTCCGTGTTTGCTGCTTAGAGGATTTGCAATTAATGCTTCTAAGAGGACTTCTGAAATGCCGTATTTATGTATTGTGAGAAAACTACCTAATCAGCACCACTTTTTCAGGAAATAACTGCCTTTTTTTTCTGTTTGAAAGTAAAACCACTGACACTGACTATCATCTTGACTTAATTGAATGGGAAAGAGAAAACACTGCTTTCTTTCCAGGTCAATGTAAATTTTTCAGATAAGTTACAAGGGGATGCTAGTGAAGGGAAAGTCACTTGCTATTCTTATTTTGACTCCTTGTGTATCCTGTAATTTTCCAGCTTTTCTTGGAATCTCTTAGATGGAACATTTTGCAATGAATTAATCTCTAATAAAATGTAAAGTGACTAGGAAACTTAAATGCTTTGCAATTAAAAGTTTGGCTGTTATTACTATTTATTTTAGGAGCAGTTTAATAGATATGAAAGAGCAATCTATGCAGCCCTGAGTGGAAACCTCAAACAGGTAAGTCAAACCCCCTAGTTAAGCAGTGTTCAGTAGCTGTGCATTCCTTTCTCATATGTGACAATGATATCATCAGAAATTTTGCAGTTACTGGTTACTGCACTTTTAAAGATCTAGTAAACAGAACAATAGCAAACATTGCTTTTTTAGTAGACATTGTCTTTGTAGTACTGATGTGTCTTAATTAAAGATATGATAGAATTTTCAGTCAAGGAAAGGCTGCTGTTTAAGGCGGTGACTGCTCTGCTTTGGTGCCTGAAAATCGGATCCTAAATTATAGTTGCTCTGTTTGGGTTCTGATGTTTCTTCATCTCTTGATAATTTTTGCTCTGGTTTTTTGATATGTAGCTTCTTCCAGTTTGCGATACCTGGGAAGATACTGTTTGGGCGTATTTCAGGGTCATGGTGGACACTCTAGTTGAGCAGGAAATACGAACCTCGGTAGTAGCTGCAGAGGAGATGGAAGAGCTCCCTAGAGATTATTTAGAAACAAAGTAAGTTTCAAGTAAAATTACGCTCCTACACTCTACAGGTCATCCTGTATGATCTGTCTGGAATATTCAAGGTAACATTTTTTGTCTTTTCTTTCCTGCTCTGAAGTTGGACTTCAGAAAAAGTTTTTGAAGAACTTCAGGCAACAGACAAAAGGGTACGTAATAATTGCAGTGTTTCTCCTCACTGCTTATTATTTTAAATTATTCACTGGGTTCTACTTTTTACTGCAGTATTTAATGAAATGCTCAAATATGCACAATGACTAATTTGTTTCATATTTTCTACCTCTGTTATGTGTGATTTCTCAAATCAATTAGATTTTTCTATATGCTGCTACCTCTTAACGGTGAAAGTGATACAAGTTTTGTGTTGCCCTGTATCTGCCAAACTAGCTGGGTGTGCTAAAGAAACAGATGACTGACAAATTGTCTCGGTTTGAGACAAATTTAGGAGGAAGATGCTCTGGAATGAACGTCCCCTCTAGAAGATAGGTTTCGGCACTCCCTCCTCCACTGATACAAAAGGAATTTCTTGGAGGAAAGTGAAAAAAACTATTTATTTAACAAACAAAGTGCCAGCAGGGCACAGGAAAAAATTAATAACTGTTAAAGTAATAAACCTCCTCGATGCAGAGAAAGATGGTGGATTTAGAGTTCCCTCTGTAGCTGGCTGGGCCCCTCCCGAGGTCCGAGGCTGGGATGCGGTGTCCCTGCAGCCTCCCCACCAGTCCACGGGGTCCAGTGATCTGGTTCTCGGATCACAGCTAGGCCGAACAGTTCCAGAAGAAGAGGAGGAAGTTCTGGAGGATTTCAGTATGCTGGTGTGGGAAAATTTCTTGCCTCAGCTAACAGGCTGGCTAAAAGCAGGAAGGTGCTCCCTCAGCTCTGCGGTGGTGCGAACGCGGGGGAGTGTGTGAGTCCTTGAACACAAACTGCACTGAAGAATTTGCCTGGCTTCTCTCCCCCTCTCCTGGACCCAGCTTGAAGCTGCGGGACCCATTTCTGGGCATAAAGCAGACAATAGGGAAATATAGTATTATCATAAAATCACCCCAAAACAGAAATGTTGTCAGACTTACAAAGCAGACAGAGTAAATCAACTATTTAACCGTTCAATAAAATGTTCAAAATCGATTACATTCCATTTTCTTCTTAGGAGGTTTGTGTGCATATTTCACAACACCTTTCAAAATTTAAAAGCATATTTGCTTAGACTGTAATTCTTTGTTACTTTTAGCACCCAAAATACTCATCATGTAAGATGGGGATATATAACTTACAGGTTAATTTTGCAGTGATTAAATTGAAGCTACACTTAACTTTTATTTGATGGGATGGACACATATCATATTTCATATTGCTAAGACAAATATTGCCGTCAGCCACAGATATACCCAGCTGCATTTGCCATTGCAACATAGTGCAATCCACACCATAAAACAAATTTACAGGTGTGTTTGGATTGCATTTCATGCATTAATGCGTTAATTCCTCTGGGAAGATGGTGGAATTTCTTCCTGAAGCAACTTTCACAGGCCTTTTCTTTAAGGATTTATACACATTGTTGCTTCTTCTGTGATTTTGTAAATCTTATCTGTAACATCATTTTTTATTCTCCTCTTCAGAGCAAAAAGCCCTTAGTCTTGGATGTCTTCCATGACAGTATTAACTGCACAGGTCTATATTCCAGTTCTTTCTTTCAGTTTGTCAATGTTCTTGTAATTTGATGTGGAGATAGCAAGTGCCTTTTCTCTTGCTCTTTATGAAGAATACCCTTTGAAATAGGATAGCTTTCTTCCCCTGAGGAACCTTTGCTTTATTTATAAGTTTATTTTCTTCATACATTATGCTTGAAGATTTATTCGGAGTTTGAATTTTCTTTTTTTGTCTCCAGAGGGTTATAGAGGAGAATCAAGAACACTATCATGTGATTCAGAAATTCATTATACTGGGAGATGTGGATGGTAAGCATTTCTCTAAGTGATTTTTTTATTGTCAACTGACTACATTATTTTAAGTGACCTTTTCAGAAACTTCTGTATGAATGGAGTTTTAGAAGCACACAGTAGGCAAACTGAGTTAAAGCTATGCTCTAATCAAGAACTGGAGGGACAGTTTTGCCTGCAAGATAGATTTCAAAGAAGTAATGAAATCATGTAAATCTGTCAGGATACATGCCAGACTATAGCTGTAACTTCTTCTGAGAAATGATAAAATACATATAGTACGTTTTTAAGCCTAACATCTACACCTTTCCAAAATTACTGCTGTTCTGTTTTGTTGGACTTCTGAGGCTAAATTACATTTGAATAAATGCATAATTTTGAAATATTTCTTAGGTTATTTTTTTTTTTCTCCATGCTATGGCTAATGCAGACATTTCCTTGGTGGTTATAGGTTTGATGGAAGAAGTCAACAGGTGGCTTTCCAAAGACAGAAGTGTGCTCCCAGGACACCTCCTTCGTTTCCTGACACATCTTATCCTGTTTTTCCGCACTTTGGGTATGCAGACTAAGGTCAGTTCGCTTGTCCCTGATTTGTTTTCATAGCAGTAGCCAGTCTTTGAAGAAGAAATGCTTGCATGCAAATACATAGACAACACAGGGTGATGGTAAATTACTACCAGGCTGATGAGGAGCTGCATGCTTAAATAGAGTATTTGTTGATCTTGGAGCCTAAAGGAGAAAAGAGCGTCCTCCTCCCTCCCAGTTCAGCTTAAAAATTGGAGTTTGAGTATGGTGGATTCTACTCAGAAGCCCTTTGGTGAGAAGGTCCTGAGTCAAACTTCAGTGTTAGGCTTATTCATGGTAGCCAAGATGTTTTGAATATAACCTGTTCTTACAGACAGTTGTTGGAACTGTGCCTATTGCTGCTGTAAGCTCATGAATGCTTTTGCTTGAGGTAATTAGTACCAGCTGAAACTTTCTTATTATCTCCATGTATAAACTAAGTATAGCCTACTACCTACCTGGCCTATTTATGCTAAATATGCTAAATACTGCATTACTAAATATGTAATTACTCGTCTCTGACAATATCACAAGTATTTTGGGGCTCTCCTTTTCTACTATTTTAAAATTTAGAAGACGTTATGTATCAAATAAGTTTTTGAATGTAACCTCTTTTGGCAAAAGACAAATGCATGTTTTCATTAGATGATTTAAATACATCTCTGAGTTATTGTTTATTCATACTTCCAATCACTGCTTGATTCCCTTGTGAAAATTTGTTTTGAAGTTAGTTTATATTTAGCTAAATAAGAGGAATGTGTGTGTGTGTGTGTATGCATACTAATTTTTTAGCCAGGCTCAAAATTTGTTAAGAATAGATCTTTAAGCTATAGTGCAGTAGAGCTAGCCATTAGCATATGTTTGACAGAGGGGACAAAAAAGATGCAATTTCCTACATTAATTCCCTTGTGGGAATTGTAACTGTTGATTCTGCCTTTACAGTTGTGGAGTAGGTGAATTTATTGTATGATTACTCGATCAACCCTAAGTAGACTTCAGGGGGAAGAGGCAGATATGCAAGCTTTTATGATGTTTATTATTTGTTGATTGTATAGAGTTCATATAGGTATATGCTTAGATGAAGGTCTTCAATTTACACATATAAAACTAAAATGGTAATTCCTGACAGCAACAAACACTTGAGTCTTGGCTAAAGCAGTTTCAGGTGCTCGGACCATACTGGTTGTTTAGCATAGGCTATTACAGATGAGTCAGGTGATATTTATACCCTGTTATGTTATCATTTTCTATAATAAAACAGGGCATGTAGTACACTGCAGTAGTAATCTATGAGCCTGACATTTTGTTTATTAATTCAAAAAATACGGTAAAATGGAAAGATTTAAAAATCATGTAAAAAGTAACATTCGAGTTAGACCAAAGACTGTATTATCCAGTTGCTGAAAAAGAAAATCCTTGGAACACTAAATCTTTGAAACAGAAGACATGCTTTTTAAATCATGCTCCAAGAGAAACAGTTCTTCCAGTTGAGCCTGTTTGTGTAGATTACTGAAGCAGGAATAAGCAAATAACCTTGTGTCTGTTTTAATAGTGATAGCCTGTAAAGTGTCTTTTATTTTATTTTCCACATTATCTGATTTAAAATTGAATTTGTATTTGTTTGCAATAAGGAGGAAGTTTCTGTTGAAGTCCTAAAGACCTACATTCAGGTAAGCTTTCAGAAATATAGTTTGTTTTCTCTAATGTAATTTAGATGTAAAGGAGGAAGAAAAGGAGACCTAAGGTTTCAGGATGAAAAGAGCTATGATGCGGCTAATGCTCTCTTCTCAAGAGATAAATGGAAGCTTGCATAATACGCAGTGTCTGTCAGCAGTTCTTAAATAAAAGACAGTTTTATTGATCCTTGTTTAGAAGCTGAGCGGAATCTTCCTGTATCGGAATAAATTAATCAGAAATTTGTTATACATTTTTGGGTTTACCTAGTATATGTTTTCATCTAAGTGTAAACACACTCAGGTGTTTACACTAAGGAATCTGGTATGCATATCTATTATATATATTTATATATTAGTGGATATCTTCTATATATTTGCTTCTCATTCTGTATGTTTACTTCCTGCTGTGCAGCGGTTGGTGTCCGAGAAGCACACAGATTTAATAGCATTTTATGTCAGCCACCTGCCCCCAGAGCTTGCAGTTGCTCAGTATGCTTTATTTCTTGAAGACGTCACTGAGAGCGATCAACGCCACCACTGCCTTGAATTAGCAAAAGAAGCAGGTGAGAGACCCTGCAAGTCCAATTACCATTTTATATCCTGGATTATTTTGTCTTTCAGTAGTTTTTGCTCCAAAACCTAGCTATGAGTAAGATATTCTTTCCTTCCCGTGTCTCTCTATTTTTCAGTTAAATAAAATTAATTTGCTGATCACTTCTTCAAGTAGGTATATAGGTGTGTTTTCATTAAGCTGGAATTGATTAAACTAAATATCACTGCTTCTGGGTTATGTCCAAACACACCAGGAAGTAAAATGCCAGCTGCCTGTCTCAAATATATGTTCTGAAGCTTGACATGACCATATTATTTCAGATAACTACTTATAAAAATACATACCTGTTTGTGGATTTAGGAAGGTTATGAGTATCTTAAATTTCGTGGTGGGTTGCTTGCATTAATTGTGAACTTCCTTCCAGGCCTGTACATGAAACTAGAAAGGATTACAATGAAGCAGCACACTGTCCATTGCTTGACAATGCCTCTGTGCCACTCAGAATACACAAAGAAATAGATTTCCTGCAAATCTCAGTGTCTTAACTTCTCTTCAGTCATTTTTCAGTCATTTTCTTTTAAACTGGGCTAAGGTTTCAAAAATAAAACATCCTGCTTAAGCATCTGTAAAAGAACTATTCTGAGCTCTTCCTGGTACATTCCTGTCAAATCATAGTCTTGCTATCAGAACTGGAGGAATCAGTGATCTTAGGAGATATATCTATATGCTGTCTTCAGCACAGACTGAAAAACTTGTTGATTGTCTTATTCTCATATTTGATATTCGCTGTTATATCAAATTTCATTCTTGTAAAATACCTGCAATAAATTACATAGCACAAAAGCTTATAATTTATTCTGACAATGTGGATGTGGACAGACTGATAAGAACCACCAGCAGTAAGCAATAAGATCAACAACTGGGGTGTGAAATTCAATTTGTGTCAAGTTTGAATTCATGATAGCTCTTACACAGTTCTCTTTTAACCCAGGTCTGGACGTTGCAACCATAACAAAAACTGTTGTTGAAAACATCCGCAAGAAGGATGCTGGGGAATTCAGTCACCATGACCACGTGCTGGACACAGGCACAACAGAGGTGAGTGCTTCACAGAGCAGATACTCCAGTTTGCAATCAACTACAGAGTCTTTGACCATGTATGAGCCATATTTTTCTTCCAACAGTGGTGAAAATTGCTTTGAAAAAGCCTATGAGGGAAATGTACTTTTCATGTGACCAAGTGAGGATATTGCACAAATCTGTAACTCTGTTTCTACTTCTCCTTGCTCTTTGGGTGTGTGCTTAGCAGCAGCCGTGCCTGTATATAAACATTAAGTGACGATAAGGCCCATGAAATGACTGCAGCACCCTATGTTGTAGCTGGGAGTAGGAGGTTGTAGCCACTACAATTTTTGAGGATTTATACTTTAGATATCAGATGTACCTTTTAAGATGCTGAAGTAGCATTTCTAGCTGCAGCAGACACTGCTTTTGCTGACAGTATCCTTGTCACTGCTATTGAGCATTGGTTGGATCCAACTCAGTGCTTTAGGGACAGCAAGGTAATGTCAATAGCCTCTATTCAAAGTACTGTTTAGAAAGCAACTGATCATTTGCAAATTCGTGGCAATGTTTTTGCTGTTCAGTACAAAGTTTAAGCTCCCTAAGATAAAAAGGTAGTTTATCTAACACAAGAGTTGGAAAGCTGTGGTTGCAGGCTGATGGCACCCCTGAAGATTATAGCAAGAGCTCCATAAAACATATTGGTACAGTGTATTCATATTAAAATTTGAGGAAAATGCATCATAATCCATAAAAAATTTTGAGAGATGATGCTCTGAATATCTTGGGAACACTTAGAAATTATTTTTTTTTTATTCCAGATGCCAGAGATTTTATAAGCTTTTGAATAAAGCAATCCTTGTTACTATGTTGTAATGCTTTCCAAACTTGTGTATATCCCTGACCAGATTTAATGTGTGTTGTATCAGCTGTGTGCTTGAAATGGTGGTGAATCTCTGTGTTGGTTTTTACAGGCGGATCAGCTGAAAATAGATGTAATTGACTGGCTCGTATTCGATCCTGCACAGAGGGCAGAAGCACTTAAGCAAAGCAATGCAATCATGAGGAAGTTCTTGGGTACTAAGCTTCACAAATATTGTAGACTTATTTTTAAATGTTGGTTTTGTTCTCATTAGCTCTTGGCACGACATTTGATATAACTTTGAATCTAGTCTATTAAAAAGCATGGGTTTGCCAGTTTAAGAAGATATGGTATGGAAGTTGCAAAACTCTGATACCTGCTTCACATTCTCACAGCATCCAAGAAACATGAAGCTGCAAAAGATGTGTTTGTGAAGATTCCCCAAGACTCTATAGCAGAAATATATAACCAGTGGGAAGAACAGGGAATGGATACTCCGCTTCCAGCTGAAGACGACAATGCTATCCGGGAACATTTATGTATTCGTGCATATTTGGTGAGTTTCAAATATGCAATATTCCAAGTTACTGTTTATAAATACTGGTGCCTTTGCCTTGGTGGTGAAGCTTTAGCTTTGTCCATTTGATTTAAAGTCTGATTCTTTGATGCATTAAAGCTGTGTGTGTAAAGACATTGTGGTTATTAGATGAATCAAAAATATCCAAACTGTTTCCAATGCAATCCAGGAAGCCCACGAAACCTTTAATGAATGGTTTAAACACATGAACTCAGCTCCACAGAAGCCTTCTTTGTTACCCCAAGCAAGTTTCACTGAAAAAGTGGCCCATGAACATAAAGAAAAGAAGTATGAGGTAGGTAGACGCCCATCTTACTTACTGTAAACTTTTATATTCTTGCTTTAGACGCAGTCTAGTTTAATAAAACAGAGTAGAAGACGGTATTTCGTATTATTTAAGGACTCTTGTAAATTATTTGTAGGTTGAGAGTATGAGAGAGTAGAATAATAAAGCCACAGCACAATAAGTTCTGGTTTTTTAATGACTCAGCTTTACATTAAATATTGTAATGTGGTAGTAAACATTCATTATAATGTGTTGTCAGTGTTATTAATAAATTTGAGCACTTCATTTTGCTATTAACTCTTTACTCTTGTATTATCACCTTTTGTTTTCTAAAAGATGCTGCAGTTTTGTTTTGACTGAAGTTCTTTTTGCATGTCTGGCAAGTGTAAATATAAATATACTGTATTCAGTTAATATAAACATTTGTTTTCTAAACATGGCAGAATAAGTTGTTTAGAATTATCTTTCTCCAGTGGCTTTGCTTCTGGACAACCTGTCTGATTCTCTGGACAAGGCATTAAGCAAAGATGGAAATAGCTGTTAGCAGCAGGCTTTTAAGTTTTAGCCACTGGCTGAAGACTCTAATTTGAATTGGAGCTGCGTTGTCTGTTGCAGTCTGTTTTAAAATAGCCTTGGAAATTATCCTGTTCTGCAGTAGTTTATTTTTTGTTTCTTTGCCAGATGGATTATGGCATTTGGAAAGGCCTCTTGGATGCTCTTACAGCTGATGTTAAGGAGAAAATGTACAATGTGTTGCTATTTGTTGATGGAGGATGGATGGTTGACGTTAGAGAGGTAAAATGAATTTTTATATCACGACACAGACCACAAAGCACGGATCGGATGCAGTTGTATCTTTGTGACATTTCGTTTGATGTGTTCCTGTTTAATTGGTTCTGGCCTTGCTGTGAGCATTTAGAGCTTGCTCCCCTTACAGTTACCATACAGATCATATCTGACAGTCCACTCCAGGCTGCTTAGGCCAGTTTTCTGCCTCTGGCAGTACTAATTGCGTGGTTATGCTGAGTTGCCTGTTAAAGGCAGATTTTCTTAACAGTAGTATGTTGTTTTTCTCTGGTAAGGATGCTGAGGACGACCCTGAGCGAACACACCAGATGATCTTGCTGCGAAAGCTGTGTCTGCCAATGATGTGCTTTTTGCTGCACACGGTGCTCCACAGCACGGGGCAGCACCAGGAGTGCCTGCGCCTCGCTGACATGGTCGCCTCGGAGCGCCACAAGCTGTACACGGTGAGTTAGGGAGGGCTGCAGGCAGCCTAGCTTACGTTAAAAGCTCTGTGGGTTGGCTGTGGAAAAAGCTTCTATATAGAGAGGAAGACACCATATGTTCCTTAACATCCTAAGTTTATTGCTTCCCATTCACTGCAGTAGTAAAAGGTTTCTTTGTGTTACGACTTAAGGAATCGAAGAGTTAACTTTGAAGCATTGAGGATGATGACCAGTGTTGAGACAAGCAGTTCTTCTGATTACTGCAATTACTAGTTTTTGGATGGGGGCTATTGAATTTTAACTTCATGATCTTAAAGGTCTCTTTACCAGCCTAAATGATTCCATGATTCTAAGTTTAGCTGTAGAATTGTAATTGATTTCTTTACTTCCATTACATTTCAAACACTGCATAAGCAGGTTTTGTTTTAGAGCATTTGGTTTACCCATAATCATCTTTGCCTCCAGAAGCCTGAAAAACAACCCCAAAATGAGACAGAGCTATCTTGAGCCTGCCTTCAGGTTTTGGATGCTGCTACTAGCTTCCTGTGCCTTACTAAATGTCCTTCTGAAATGCCTGATGATCACACTATCTTAAATAGAAATAAATAATCAAATAGAAAAATAGTTACTTAATTAACCACCACTTACTTTTTTATATCAGTGCTATTCATTGCAAATAAATATAACTTTACTATGTTTGGGTTTTTATTATTTATTCTTAGGTATTTTCAAAAGAAGAACTCCGAAAGCTTCTACAGAAGCTGAGGGAATCTTCTCTGATACTTCTGGACCAGGATCTTGATCCTTTGGGATATGAAATTCAGTCATAAGTTTTCATGTAGATACTTGCAAAAACTTCTGAGCATGGACATTCTGGTTATTAACAAAACAAACAAAACACCCCAACAAAATCATTACTTGGACAAAGCATTCTCTTTGTGTGGGGTAAAAGCCCGCAACCTTCAGATTTCAGTTTAAACTTGAAAAAGTATGACCAACTTCTGAGATGTTATTTGTTATACAACCTTTTTCATATTTTTTTTCCTAATAAAAGTGCTTGAAAAAGAGAAAATGTTATTATATAAATTTGGTGATTGTATGAACCTCCTAAAGCTATTTGCTACATGCCAAAAAGAGCTACCCATACACTGGAACCATTACTTGGCAGTAAAATGTGCATGAATACAGTGGAGAGAAAGTGAAACTGCTGGAAGGTATATGGAGGAGGTAGGCGAGAAGAAAACAGACACACCGGAGGAAAGGAAAACTGAAAAGCAAAAGTGAGGGGTTATTTCCAGCCCTTCAGAAGAGAAGGCAGCCTTGCTTTTCATGGCTTTGTGCTGTTCTCATGTACATTAAGAAGTTGCTAAAATGGTGATGAAATCCTGAACGACAGGAAAGATGATCATACTTTGAAACCCCTGTGTTTGAGATTTTGTAGTTTATATTGAAAGTTTGTTCTTTACACGTGTAAACACGTTTAGCTGCCTCTCCCTTAACAAGACGGAGTGCAGAGGACACGTAGTGCAGTTAGGCAAGGACCTTGGCTCCTTTGCCCAAGTCGCTGTCCTTTGACACCCGACGAAGAATGTACTTCGTGCTGTACATCTGTACATACACTTTCGTGTTTGTGTTTACGGAAATGCCCTGGCCGGTTGTGGAGAGGTGCGTGTGGCTTGGAGCCGAGGTGCGCTTCTGCCCATCGGGGGCTGTTGGGCAGGAGGTGGGGGCACACACACAGAGCCACGCCGTCCCCCGCCCCTCGCTGCCGCCCGGGCCGGGCGGGCGGAGCCGTTCGGG
>VZTI01005245.1:2051385-2062041 GCA_013397865.1 Struthidea cinerea | reverse complement strand
AGGGTCGGCTGGCGGCTGGGCTGCTGGTCAATCTGGCCGCTTCCATCTGCATCGTCTTCCTGAACAAGTGGCTGTACGTGCGGCTGGGCTTCCCCAACCTCAGCCTCACCCTGGTGCACTTCGCCATCACCTGGCTCGGCCTTTACTTGTGCCAGGCGCTCGGCGCCTTCTCCCCCAAGAGCCTCCAGCCCGCGCAGGTGCTGCCGCTGGCCCTCAGCTTCTGCGGCTTCGTCGTCTTCACCAACCTCTCCCTGCAGAGCAACACCATCGGTACCTACCAGCTGGCCAAGGCCATGACCACGCCGGTCATCGTGGTCATCCAGAGCGTGGCTTACGGCAAGACCTTCCCTCTGCGGATCAAGCTGACCCTGGTGAGGAGGCGTCGGGCTGAGGGGAGCGGGGAGGGGCGACGCTGAGGGCGACGACCCTGCATAAAACGGCCGTGTCCACCTCCACAGGTCCCCATCACGCTGGGGGTTTTCCTCAACTCCTACTACGACGTGAAGTTCAGCGTCCTGGGGATGGCGTTCGCCACCCTGGGCGTCCTGGTGACCTCCCTGTACCAAGTGGTGGGTAACGGCGCGGAGCGCGGGAGCCTTGGGGTGGTTGGGCTTCAAGATGCTGCCCCTCGGTTTGATCGCCTTTAGGTAGCACCCAGCCTCCCAGGAAACCCTCCGTGCTCCGTTATTTGTTTTTTAAAACCCCACCAAATTATGATAATCCACCATAACCCCTGATAACTGAAGGAGTTCATCGTCCTTGCTGCTAAAAATTAGGGTGTCGTCTTTAACGTGAGCGTTACTTTCAAGGGGCGAACATTGCTTTAGCGGTAAAACTCCTTTTTTCCTAGAGGGAACAGATGTTCTCCTTGCTGAAGCAACTGCCTTGCGTCTGAGCTTTTTCCCTAGAAAGGATGTTTTCCAGTCCTTCAATCCCATGGTTTATCCTTGAGCTATTTACATTTTATCAGTATCCTTCTTCAGTTTCGACTCTACACCTTCTAAGGTGGTTTTGTAGAGGGTGGATTAATACATAAACACACAATACAACCTTTCTGGATGATTATGGTTGAAAACATTGGTATGTCCAAGTACTGCCTCAGCCCCTTCTGCTGTAACATTGTACTAATATCTCACCCGATTTGTTATTGACCATGACTGTAAGAGCCTCCTAAATTAGAAACCCCTGTCATGTGGATGTGACAGCTTTAAACGTGAATTTCTTTGTACGAGGTGTATTGTGCATCCAAAAAAAGTGAGGCTCTTTGGCCCGTAGTCTGTAAGATGATAAATAATGGTCTCTTGTCCTGTTTTGGGGCAGGGGGAGGAAAGGTGCTGCATAATAACATTAAGCGTTGATGTGTGTACTGGAGAAATAATGGTACTTGGGCAAAATTATATAGATAAAAAAACCTGAGCAAGTTTATATGCTGGAATCCATGTTACCAGTTATTGTGATTTAAGAAGTATTAAACGTCATTCTTCAGCACAACATAAAGATGTGTCTTTTTTGGCTGTAACATCTATCTTCATAGCCACAGATAAGTATTATTTGTGAAAGCATGCAACCTTGAAAATTGAAGTTAGAGTCAATTATGATCAATATTGAAATGAAATCCATTAAATCTGGAATAAACTGATAAAGACAAATGTGTACTGGTTTTGTCAGCTTGTATATACAGGAAAATGAGAAGAAAGGAACAGAATTCAGCCCCTGCTTAGGCAAGGATACTCAGCTCCAACACAGACAAGATCTGGAATTTGTGTTGAGAATAAAGGGGAGGTGGTATTTTCTTCCCAGCTCTGCTACCTTTTTGTTCTTACTCAAGTACGATGCTTTACCCCCAGGCTATGGGAAAAGGAAAGTTTAGGCACTCTTCACTGCCCCTGCATACGATTTTCTCCTCTCATGGCTTTTTTGCTTAAAAGAGACAAACACATGGGACCTCCAGTGAGGCAAAGCTGAGGCTCAACACCCTGTTTAAATAGTATTGTCCATGTGAGACTCCCTCTGTATTAGTAGCCAGTTTGCTTTTGCTCAGATTTTTCAATTTTTGGGGTTTTTTTCCTCATGTTTAACAGTTTTCTCTTTTGGTTTTAGTGGGTAGGTGCTAAGCAGCATGAGTTGCAGGTAAACTCTATGCAGTTGTTGTACTATCAGGCACCAATGTCCTCAGCTATGTTGTTGTTCATCATACCCTTCTTCGAGCCAGTCTTTGGAGAAGGGGGAATATTTGGGCCCTGGACACTTTCTGCTGTGGTAAGGCTTTTATTGACTTTATTTAAATAATTATCACTGGTGTAGTTAAATTTGATAGTAAGATCTGTTTCTTTTTGAAATGGATTCTTGTACAGCTGTTGGCTATGGAGAGATGACAGGGGCATGTGCAGGACAAAAAGCCCCTTGTTGAGTCTGCCCCACTTTCTCTGAGAGGAGCGAGTCTGTCAATTGATTTATCTCCTTATTCTTGTTTCTATTTAAAGGGCATCGGAAAATCTGTCAAAATCCAGAAGCTTCTCCTCGTGTATTAAGTGCTCTAGTTCTAGCTCTGACTGTTCACTCAGAGAAAGACAGTCTCAGCTTCTCTTCTGTGGAAGGATGGCAACATTGGTTGTTCTCTAGAATTAGTAGTTTATTTTCACCAAGAAGACTGTAACTTCTCTCCGTATCCTTCTGTCCAAAAAAGAGCCAGTGGCATATTCTTACTACTGCTGATTGTGCCCTCAGTGATGGGTCATTTGTAGCACTGCAGTTTATGAATGGCATAGCAAGTATTGACAGTAATAAAATAAGATATTTTGCTAAAATAGTTTTTGTTGTGACCATAAATAGGACTTTATCTCAAAGTTGAAGAATACAAGCTCTATGTGAATGAGTATCCAGATTTTCCAAATCACTCTTAAATGTTCACCAAGAGTAAAGGAGAAAAGGCCTGTGGCTCTATCAGTGTATATTTATGGACACCATACCCTGAGCTGCTTATACACATCACCAGTGTCTGTACTGATTTGAAGCTGTTTCTATTTTTGTTCTCCATATGTTTTTCTTGCCTGATATTTTGCATTTGAAAGTAAATGAAACTAAATAAATAACTTGGAATGTATCTACAAATAGCCAAAAGCAAGTCAGATTACTGACTCTGTCCATTAATCCACAGATAATGGTACTGCTGTCTGGAATAATAGCCTTTATGGTAAACTTGTCCATTTACTGGATCATTGGAAATACGTCACCTGTCACGTATCCTTTGTAACATTAGTCGTTTCTTCTGTTTCCAGATTAATTATGTTGGAATTCATTTGGGCTGATTTACGTGGGAAAATTGTTTGATAACCTTCCTGGTTTATTTTAAATGATTAAGCTGGAAAAGCATGTTCATATTTAGTGTATTTTGTTTCTTTGTTTGGGATTTGTATAGGTGATGGCTGTTTACTCGCTGACCTTCATACCTGCAAGGAATATTAACTCATGCTTTGGCTGCTGTGAAGAAGTGTTGGCATGTCCATCAGACTGGAGTGTACAGTGGGTGAAAGGCTTTAGGTGGAGTCATAGAGATTGGGAAAACTCTGTGAGTGGGAGTCAGCACTGTGTACCACTGCATGCTTTGGGTGGAACTAAAGAAAATTCCAAGTGTTTCTTTTTACAAAAAATAATACTGGTATTGGCTATTATCCTTAACAGATGTCTAGGTATAACATGTTTGGACATTTCAAGTTCTGCATCACCCTCCTGGGAGGGTGCCTCTTATTTAAGGATCCATTGTCTGTTAACCAAGGCCTTGGGATTCTGTGCACACTGTTTGGCATTTTAGCCTACACCCACTTCAAGCTTAGTGAGCAGGAAAGCAACAAGAGTAAATTGGTCCAGCGTCCATAGAGCAAGAGTTTCTGAAGACTGTTGTGAAGGAAAATAAGTATTTAAATATGCATTGATTTTAGAATGCACAAAATTGCCTCATGCATTTAGATCTATGGTTTTAGTTTAACTGCCAGGATTGTTTTTCTGTAACTAAACCAAACGAACTGAAGGATGTAAAATACTGGGGTTTTGCCATCTCAGTATGTCCCATCGTTTTCATTAAATTAAAACAGTAACTTAAAAGAGAAAAAGGCACACTTCAAATTGCTGTGAAAATTGTACTGAAGTAATTATATTTTTTTGCATACCAAATGAGATCATGATGGCTACAGTTATGATACAGAGAGAGAGAAAGAAAAAGAATCCTGTCTCTATGATCAAGCCAGTATTGCTGTTGTGAAGAAACTTGGAGGCACTTTTATGCAGATGTTCTGGTATGTAGTGATGCTTCCTCATTTTTGTCTCATGAACAATGAAGAGGGAAACATACTTAGTCCAGTCATTTTAAAAAAAGGCTGCCAGACTCATTCCTATTTCTTGTCTATGCTTTCTTATCTATGTTTGGCTTCAGCAGAGGGATAGATATTTAGATGAAGAAAGTAGATAAAATTACAGGTGAAGAGGAAAGCAGAAAACTTGAAGCCACAGGTCAAGCTGTGGAAAAGTAGGAAATCTGATCTAAACAGTTCATCTTAATTTTTACTTTTAATTTTTCAGGACATTAATGAAGTAATTAACATTTTGAAAAATTTTGTTACTGCTGTATAATTTTATCTGTGCCAAAACCAAGACTTTACACAAGATCTTGTAAATACTTGTGAGCCTAATAAAATCTCTGGCTTTGTGGTAGTAACCTAATGTTTTGCAGCTCTTGCACACAGACACCCATGCTAAAAACGTATTTCAGAGAAGGCTTTGGAAAGGTCACCATCTTTAATGGGAGTGTAGGTTGCCCAGTTTTCTCTCTTGCCTTCAGCACCACCTCCCTTGCTCCCACACCTTTCCCCAAGAGTTACCTTGGGTGGGATCTGCAGGTTTGTCTGTTGTCCTTGTTTCAGGGAAGAGGCCCAGAGGCTGTGTGGACAATGCTGGGTGTGAGGCAGCATTTCCTCAACAGACAGTCCTGGGCAATGTATCTGAATGACTGAAGAGTGCAAGGTGGGACCTGCTTCTGCTCTAATTAAAAAATGCCTTGAAAATGATTTTATGACAGTATCAGGCACTTATTTTGACAACGTGGATGGAAGAAGTTCAGTGCTGTTCTAGTTAAAAAAAGGAAAGAAAAAATAACTGCTTTCCATAAATCTGGTGAGAACATATGTTCACTAGATTTGCAGGGTTAGAATTTAATTGCAGTATCTTAATCCTTACATGTTGGGGTTTGTTTTGTCTTCATCTACCTCTATCAGATTTAAAGAGGGGAATTCTGTGGACAAAACCAAGTATTTAAGTTTTGCAGCCACTGACAGAAATAATATTTAGTTCCTCTAAGCTTTTTACAATAGAGGTAAGAAGTCTTTGTGTTGGAAACAATGCAACTTTTCTCAAGTTTGTAAATTATTTATTCTGTTAGAGTTCTTGATTTAAGAAAAAGTTATTCGTCTGTGTAACCTAAGTTTACAGGGTAACACTCTATATAATTTCAAAGTTCCAAATACCAAATAATTTTTCATCTTTACCGATTTCTTGGACATTGTACTGGTGCAAGGATAATTTTTTAAATATGTTTTTACAGATCTGTATAATTAGTTTAAAAACACAGCCTGGACTACTGAAAGATGTGTTCAGATGGTCAAGCTCTGGATGCATATCCTTCAGTATGTACACTGAGAAAGCCATTTGCATTAATTTGTGCTGTGCACAAGTTCTTTGGAGATGTAGATAGACTGCAAAAAACTAGCTAGAAAACAACTGAATTATATGCCTGTATGACAAAAATATTTGAGATGAGATGGATGTAAATATATATATAAAGTGGTAGAATGAACTAAACAACCATGTCTGGAAATACTAAAGTCTCCTTAAGGAGAGGAGCAGATCTGCAAGAGAAAGTTAACAGCATCATTAAAAAAGTACATTATAAATATAATCTGGTGCTGGAAGGTGTGTGTGGGAGTCACTTAAGTGATGTAATTTTTTTTCATGCATTCAAGAACTCTCTTTTGAGATTGACTTGTTGTATCTAATAAATAAAGTGTCTTGAACTTTGTCATATGGTTCAAAATATTAAATCCAGGAGGCTTGTGTAATTGTGGGACAAATAGATCTTTGTATGTATTGTTTTTTTGGATACCACGTGTAGGGTGGGAATAAATTTTTAATCATTTGTCTGATGCCTGCTGATTGCAGAAGAGAGGAGTTGCTCTTGTCTTTTTTCATCTTCTGTTTGAATTGCATAACTTTGGGGTCTAGGTGTGTACAAGACAAAATGGTACCACATGGATTTCTTCCATATGAATATGGCAGGGCGTTTGAACATTTTGGATTTGTGGCACAAATGAGGGAAACTTTAAATCCTGAGGTAAAACTAGAGTCTTATAAAAGTTACTGAGAATTACTTGCTTATTCTAGTTTTTACTGTATCACTTGGATGTGTTTTCCTGCTAACTATGTGTATTTCAATCAGCTTTGTCTTTCCTGAAAGAGAAATCAGAGACTTGCCATCTTCAGCAATGTGTAGTCATCACCCTGTGTGAGCTGTTGCAATTGGAGCTGTACCATATACTCCCTGGTGTTTGCTTTCTGCTTTTCATTTTACTTTGTATTCTGTATATGACTAAACTGTGGTAACAGGATAGGCTTTGGTCCTTTTCTGCCATGCAGTGCTTTGCTGCTATATTAGCATTCTTTACTTTAAAAAGCTACCATTGATGTAGTTTGAATGGAACTGTAGATATCAAGATGAATTTAAAAATGAGAGCAGATGGTTCTGATTAAAATGTGAGTGACTGGCAGTAAGTTATCTAGCCTTGTCCTCAAAAACGCTTTAGAACAACATCCACAAGATTTTCCCATTTTACGCAAAGCAATAGGAAGTATATCTTCATTTAAGAGATGTAAAGCTGTGTTACCTTTAACTTTGGTAACTCTGCGCTTGTTTGACAGCTTTTGCATCAGGTTTTGTACAACTTGTGAAGTTCTTGCAGGCTCTGGGGCAGAGTGCCAGAGGAGTTTTCCTGTTGATGGGTGAACAGCTGCTCTCTCAGGCTTGAGGTTGGAGAGTGGTTAGCTGCTGTTACACGTATGAAAAGGAGGTTTGTCTTGCAGGAAGTCTACAACATTCAGGACAGAACTGCAATTCAGCAGGACTGTATCCTCTCTCTGTCTCATTTCATGAAATGAATGCACAGCGATGGCCTGGGGCTAAAGCAACATTAAAACTTTGTTTAGGCTACCCATAGTTTTTTATTAAACTTTTTAAAAAACATTAGTGGTAGGTAAAAGTCTCATTTTTATAATGTCTTATTATATAAGAGTTTCAGGAGAGGGTTTTATAACATTTTGGAGTTCAACTAATGTCTAACCCACGTCTGGTTTGTCAAATCTGCAAAATCTATCAAAAGATGCTGGATTTCATAGCTGGCTGTATATATCTGTACAGTTGGGCTTCTGAGGAGGGGCCTGCTCTTGAGCAATGCTGGACACTGGCACACTGTTAAGGTATTTAGCAGTGACTAAGAAACATCTGGCCTGAAATTCACCAACATACTTGGGAAAGGAAAAAGGCTCACTGACTGGTGAGAGCTTTTTAACTTCCTGCTTTTTATGTTCCTGCTTTTAACAACAGGCTTGCAGGTTAAGGGAATTTGGAGACCAGGCCTTAGTCCCTCATATCACCAGTCATATCAAGATTTTTCTCCCAAGATGTCCATTTTGCTCCCAGTTACATAGTTATGTCTTACCTGGATTTTAAAAGAAACAGAGTTTGGATTAAAGACTTGCAGGTGTTTGTGTTACGGGTTTTTTTCCCTCTTAAAATTTTATTTTAGCCTTTCAAAACCCAACTTCCCTGTTTAATGAGAAAACAAAAAATGGAGTATTATTTTTAATAAATGAAAGGCAACTGTGTATATATAGTGAAGATATGTTTTGTTTTGCAAAGGAATTTCATTCTTCTAATTTTGAAGATGCAGTTCTTTGTTTTTCTACTGTTACAATCTGGCAGATGTAAAGAAGCACCAGCTTTTCTGCTTTATACAAATTCACTCTCTTCCTGCAGGTGCTCTCCCTCTGATCGCAGTCTCAGCCTTCCATTTGACAGCTCAGTTGTTGCAAATGTGATTGGGATGTCAGCTGCAGAAGGTTAAGAACACAAAGGAAGAAACTATCAGCAGGAGCTGATACAGTCTTGAGTAATGAGAAATCCTACTGTAAGACATAGAGACATCTTACCAAACAAGCCTGTGCTAAGCAGTAGGGAGAGGTGTGGGTTCATCTCTAGGCAGGTATTGCAAAGAATGCAAGAGCTAAATTGTTTGCATTCTTACTGTGCTGTAGTAGTTGACAAATGTAGTATAAAGTAGTTTTTAATAATATAAAATTGAAAATATAAATGCCATGCAAAAAAAAAAGCAGCTGGATTCAGAGAGTATGAAATCTTTGCCAGGCTTGTTCTACAGCAGTGATTAACCTTCCTTGAGAGAAGGGAGCTGTTGTTGTTCCTCCCCTGCTCCAGTGATGCTGGGCGTGGTGAAGGAGGGTTTGTGTTCCAGAAAGCTGGTCTGCTTTTTTTCAGCTGTATCAGTTGATCCAATGAATACATATCACCTCTCCCTGTGGCGCTTGTCTCACTGACGTAGCTGTTTCTGCTTTCATCCGACTGGCTTGCATCGTTCTCCTGTCTTCCTTGTGTGTGTAAAACGACCTGAAAGGTCTAATGGACCCAACAATTCTGTTCTATGATGCTGTGACCCTGAGGAGGGGAACATACTCCATTGCTTTGTGTAGCTGCAGTGTCCAGTCAGCAGTACGGAATCCAGCCCAAGGCGTCATGGTTTAAATCTGCAGTACAAGGACTAAACAAAGGGGAAATGTGATCCCTTTTCATTGTTTTAGCTGCCACGTAGTTTCTAATACTTTGCAATTTTAGTCTTGTCATTTCCCCTTTAGTAGGTCCATAAGAAAGCTCCCTTTCCTGTTCCAGTCTGTCCTTTCTGTATAATTATGACATAGTTTATGGAATTCTGGAATTGAGACAGAAAGTGTATCACTGCTCACATAAATACATTGACCTCACCCACTGTTGCTGGGTTTTTTACATAGGGGCCCTTGTCTGCCTTCCAATCCAGAAAAAATTATTTGCTTAAAATACAGGAGGAGTCAGGTTAACCTGAATTAAGAGGTAATTAGTCAGCTCAGGAGTTGCACGTGCCTTCCCAGCTGCACTCACTCAGTATCTAACAGGCACAATGTGCTGCCTTTATAATGGATAGGCAGGAACAGACATGGGCAGATTAAACATAACGTAATTAAAGTAAGTTATGTATTTAGAAGCAAGCACTGGGAATAATCCAAAGGCTGCTTGGAGGATTGTCATTGTAAAGATACTTTCTGATCTGTTTGTGGCTTCACTGGAACATGAACACAAGCCATTCATTTGAAGGCACATGTTTATATTCAAGGAGCTCCAAGAAGTCCAGCATGGCTGTGTGGGTAACATGCACATGCAGGCTAAGCAGTGTGTCAGAAAAGAGCAGGATTATTTTTGGAATCATAGATGGCTGTGTCTCATCCAGGAAGCGCAGGGAGGAGATCTCTGGTTGAAGAAGAGCATAAGAATGTAATTTTTAATGACCTTGGCAGAAAAAACTGTTGTGTTTTTTTACTGTCTTACTAAGCAGAGATTGAGAAGCAAACTCATTTAAAGGAACTGTGTTCTGAAGCACAGGGAATATTCATGGATACTGAGACCATAGAATAGAAGTGCTTGTGACTAAAGAAAAAAAAGTGAGACAATGGATTAAGAAACAACTGAGAAGAGTAAGCAGCACATACACATCTAGGCAGGTTTTTAAGTATAAGGTCTAAGTTTAGATGCTTAATTCCACAATTAGGCAGCTCAATAACAGGGACAGATTTGTCAGTGTGAATTTCTTCTCTTTCAATAGAACTTAATAGAGAATGGCATTGGTTCAGCATTTCCAGAAAGGAAGCTGCAAAATTGACAAGTTTGACATTTTTGTCTCCAACTAAATTAGGTATGCTAATCAACCAAGAAACTGAGTCCTTGTTCTGTTTCCTTACTCTGCCCGTAATGTTTTTAATCCTCCTTACTCTCTGGGGAAAATAAACCATTTTTGCACTTTATTTTCTAACTAGAGTGACTGAATGGGTTTTGTTTTGCAATACACCAAAGTGGTGTATTAAAAACTTGGATTAAAATCTTCTTAATCGGGTTTCTGTCTTTGAGCTGAATAGAGAAAGCCTCTCCAGCTCCTATTATACAGCATCAACTGTTGTGAAATAGATGCTTCTCTCCAGGGAGTCCAAAGTAATGTTAGGGTCTTCTGGGAGCCAAGGTGGTTACTTGTTAAGTGCATTTCTTGTGGTGGTTAGTCAGAAAATGGTTTCTTATTTGTCAATGCAGTTGAGAGAAGAAACTGACGGTGGTGATCACACAGCCTCCAGGAAATTATTATACATTTCTGAAAACACACAATCTTGCTTTTTTGAGTGTTAAGGTGGTTCTTCTGATCAGGATTAACAATGTACCAATGGTTTTCAGCTAGTATTCCCCAGAGACCCACTTCTTCAACTTTTCTTCAGGCACAGTTTGCATAAGACTTTAGTGTATAAGTA
>VZTI01005245.1:2039819-2051339 GCA_013397865.1 Struthidea cinerea | reverse complement strand
AAAAAAAAAAAAAAATCATATAGATGTAGTAGATTTTTTCCCAAACAAAGCCTGAGCAAAACTCTTCCACAAAACATGTTCCAGTTCATTAATAGCTTTGTCTCTATTGGGATGGACATGTAAACCTCAATTCTATAGTCCTAAACCTAGAGTCTCAAAGAGTTCCAGCTGCCAGCAGTGTGAATGGGCACGTGGGATGTTGACACCGAGCTGGGATTGCTGAGCACCTGAACCAAGTTGGTTTTACAGAAATAGATGCAAGGTTACAGAACCAGCTGTATTTGGGTGTCATTCAGACCTTATTATGGATGCTGAAGACAGAAATTTAAATTCAGAAACTTTGAGAAATTAGCAGATGTAGTTGAAGACATGCTCCTAGCACACATTATATGAGATGGCAGCATCAGTGGAATGTCATGTTCCTGCTTAAAGATACAAGTCCCGTTTCTCCCATGGACCCAGCCTGGGCATTTGCTTCTGACCCTTGATCTTGTCTGAACTGGGAGGTTTATATGGCCCTCTGCTAGGCAGAATAGCCACGACTGGCTACAGAACAAGTCGATGCCTTCGTGCGCAGGCAGGCAAGTTTCCGTGCTGGGACAAGGGGGAAGAGTGACACCCCACGGCTGGAAACAGGATCGAGGGAAGCGGGGCGGGGCGGGAGGCGCCTCGTTCCATAGTCCGGATGTAACGTCCACACGCCCAGACTCAGAAGACTGGTTTTGAAGGAGAAAGTGTCACACATAAATGAAATGGTGAGAAAACGCTGTTTTCATGTACAGGTACAAGCCTCTCAGACAGAAGCCCTCAAAGAGCTTCTTAAGCACTCAGCATATTTATGAGCCTATAAGTGGTCTTGAAGTGTTTGGGAGACTGGCCCTGAGCCTCAGTGGCTTGCTTCCTGCCTCCGCAGCCTCCTGTGGACTGGCAGATCTCTATTCCCCTTGTTCCCTGTATAAAGGGAAGATCTTTGGAACGTAAATTGTATGTTGATCCTATTTTTCAGTGTGCTTTATTTAGCTGAACCAGTCTGTGCTACATCATCTGTTTCTGCTTCTCTGATAGCCTATAGTAATTCACTGGGTGTCACACAAATCACAAATCACTGGAATATTATTTTTAAAGGCTGGTTTATTTTCTAATCAGTTACTTGTCCCTAAGCAAGCCAGGATTTAAATGCCTTCAAGTTAGGTATTCTCAGTGTTTCCATTGAGTGTAGAAGTAAGATAAGCAAGTCCCCCCGTCTTCGGAGTTTCCTTTTAAAAATGAATGTAAATCAGTGTATGCAAAGATGTCTGAGGAAATTATTTTATGATGTGATGTCCTTATGGTCTAATGAGATTTAAATTCGGGATGCTAGGAATGATCATGATGAAGAAAAACTTATATTAAAACTTGGGTACAAAAGTGGTTTGGCAGGATTGGATTGTAGTAGAGGAAGCCAGAGACACTGGGCTCTAAAGAAGGATTGCTTGCATTGGAAACTGGAACCAGAATCTAGTAAAAATGGAGAGCTGATATGCATATAAAATGTAGATAAAACCATACCGTTTTCTTAGTTTTAGTGCAGTCATCATTTTGGTCTTGCATAAAATATTTGTATGGCTGCATGAACCAAAAGGACTCAGTCTGTGTGCAGAGGTTGCTAGTGGTGTGTGACAGTACTGCTCCCCAGCCGCTTCAGGCTTCTGCTTTTCCAGAGACGATTGTCCATTTCCTGTCTGTGTCAGCAAAGAGGAATGTGTGCCCATGCTGTGGTCTCCCTTGGATACAATCCTTTGAGTATCAGTTTAACATGCCAGACTGAGAACTGACATGTGGGTAGTGATCCTGTCACCGAGACTGTGGGAGAAACAGAAACTCTCCAACAATATATTTTCATTGTTGGAGAATCAAGGCAGTACTTTATTCTGGCAAGGATGTTATTTCGGCCAGGATGTGCAATAGAAATTATTTCATCCACACATGCCCGGGTTGTGCAGTGAAAATCATTCCATCCAAAATGGTTCTTCACCAGACTTTTCACATATTTATACAGACAAATCCCAAAGAAAGTCACGTTCATTGGTCTTAAATGACACAATTCTTAGTATTCGATTTCCTATTGGTTAGTGATCCCTTTGCCTTCGATGCTAATTTGGTCCTCATTCTTCGGTTCTCTTAGCGATCTTTTCTCTGACCAGGTGTCCCCGACGGCACCGGGGGAGGGAGGGGAAACGGGGTAATGTTCGTTAATGTTCGCTCGTCTCCTGTGTGTCTTCAATCTGTAGAGGTTAAGCTCATCAGACCTCACCCGGTGAACAGCATCTTTTTAAGAGAAACTTCAATTCCCCTCCCCCTGGGCAAAGGCGAAGAAACCCCTGACTAAAGTTACATAAAAAATGTTAGAAGTTGTATCATTTCCAACAATCCCTTGAACTTAAGTTGTGTTGCAAAGGTGGTAACTTTTGCTCACAAAGTCCCAACAACAGCAGAAGGGAGTGATGTCGAGCTGGAGCAACTTGCTAGAGCTGCTTGGTATCTGCACAAATGGAATGCAAAATACGCAACTGAGACATGCTTTCCACAGATTTCAAGATGTATATTTTCAAATCAGCTTTCACAGAAAAGAACACGTTCAGTTTGAAGTACAGAACAAATGAGTTATAAAACACAACGCCCTGCAAATTACCATCAGAAGTGTCTTCTTTGGTAGTATCAACACAACTAATCTTGCAACCTTTGGGCTCCTTTGCAACACAGGAAAAGCTGGCTTGGAGTAGCTAAAGTAATTATCAGTGCTAACATGCAGGATTTGCTTCTCCCTAAGTAACACCTGAGGGAAATTTCTGGGAATATGGTCCCGGTTCTAACTGGTTTATCAACCCAGGTGACTGATACAGGAGATAATATTCAAGGTGTGGTGAGATGATAAGGAAAAGACCACTGAATGGCTCCCTGCCTTCAGAAGGAGTTATTTCCCCATTTCTATCTCCAATTCTCTGCTTCCAGCTGTGTGTTCCTGCTGCTTTCTTTATGATCTCTAAGGTAGTCTTGATAAAGTAAGCTGACATACTAGCAGCAAATACAAGTAAATATCCTACTGCTGAATCATTTAAATCTGTGGTCAAAGGAGCCAAAGCCAGTTCAAAGAAATACTTAGCTGGGAATGCACAGCTCCTGGCAAGGCCATTGTTTCACCAGGGCATTAGATGAGCTCAGGACATTCTTTGGGTGAGGTATTTGATGGGCTTGGCTGCATCACCAAACACTACAAGGAGGCTGAGACAATCCAACACCACACTTCTTCCAAAACAGTTCTCACCATCAGCTTGCAACCATAAGTGAGGAGACAAGGAGGAGAATGGACCATCTTTCTCTCAGTGGTGTGCTCTGAAATCAGCCAAGCTTAATGTAATTTTCCTCCCCAGTAATGCTGCTAAGATAGCTGAAACAGATCCCACCTTTTCCCTGCCTACCTGTCTGCTGCCATTCCAGTGATGTCCTGGGCCAGCTGCTCTGTAGCTGTTCAGGGACTATCTCAGGGAACTGATCTACAGAAAAAAAATGCATTAGTTCTCAGGTGTGCCAGGTCACTTTATCCCCTTTATACCATAGGTGCATAAATAACAGAGGGGGCAGCAAGAGGATGGAAGAAATGGATGGGAACTGATCTCTCTGAAGTAACATGTCACCAAACCCTTTACAAAGGGATGCATGCTGAGTCTTCATTGTCTTGCCATTAAATATAACCATTTCAGTGTGGCTGTGCAGCTGAGTAAGCCCCACAACTGCTATATTTCTAGAGCAGAGAAGGTAATGTGGCTGATTAAGGATCAGAGAGAGGGTAAGACAGACCCAAGTCAATAATTCTCTGCAGCTCTACCTATACCCCATCCAATAAGAAAGAGGAAATTAGATATTGTGGTATCCCCTGCATTGAATGAGTTAAAGATCAGGATTGGCAATTACCTGCTAAAAAGGATGGTCTGTATTCTAACAGACTCTCTTCAGTAGATATGGGGGAAAATAAGTGTTTTTGAGAATCTCTTTGAAACTGTATTTTGGCATGAAACTAGATCTGTGCTCTCAAATGTCTCACTGCAGTGCATTTCAGGGTCTGTTTGTGTGAGGTTTGTTTTGTTCATGTGAGGAAACTGCAGCCTGTCCTCTGACAGCAAAGGCACGATGCAGCAATATCTTACAGTCCCACAACAGTGGATTTGGGATTTTTCCCTTGTGAGTAGCACTACATGGTATACTTCTCTCAAGGTGTCCTACCCTCTGGCCTTGGCTCATACCTGAACAACATATTGTTAAGATAAATAAGGTAGGTCAGAAGTCAAAGCCCAGCGCCTGCATATCTCTCCAAGTACACAAACAAACACAGAAGGAATTGCCAAATTATCTTTAAATTACAAAGGTAATTTAAACTAAGATGCTAGGATGGATATTGCAAAACCAGTGAATGAAGGAATACCAAAAGTCCATGCACTTGCTTTTTGTGGAGGCAAGAAATAACTGAATTATTAATGCCTCAATGGAACCAAACAAACCACAGAACAGTATTTTGCATGGCTTCATCATCTGCAGTCAGAGCTTGGTTTGTGTCCCGCTTTTCCAGTGGCATCAATGGGTTTGTGCGACTTCATGCATTAATTCCAAGAACCTTTTTCTGCGTGCTGTAGGTGGGAAAAAAACCTTTTCTGCACCAGATGGCGCAACCACCAGCGAACCTCCCCTGACAAACCTCCTGCCGGGGCCTGCAGGGCGGGGGCTCCGAAAGTCCCAAGGCTCCGAAACTGCACTGGTGACTGTAAGACCGGCTAATGGAATCAGGGCAGAAAAACACGTTTAGTGGCACACACAGCCTTCAAAATTCATGTATCATTTGGCTTATTACTTCCTCTCCCTCTCGTCAAATACTGCCTTCCTGATAAAGGCTCTGGAAGTTATCCCGATCTGTACTGCCTACTGGTACTTAGAAAGAGGTTTCAATTTGTAAGGCAGCTGGGGTGGGGGATTTCCCTTAATTTTTCTGTTTCATGTTTAGTTAAAAAAGAAATATTCTGGTAACAAAACCAAGTCATGGACTTGGACAAGAACTACCTGTTACTTTTTCAAATGTCTCTAGTACAGCTGGCCCCATCACACTCCTCCTTAGGCTAATGCATGCCACATATTGGAAACCACTACCAGCTGGCTTCAGGTGGAAGTTATGCAGAATTAAAACTCTCCAATAAAAGAAGAAAAGCAGAGTGTGAAATATATGGATATTAAAACACTTTTAAAAAGGAGCAAACCCTCTTGCTGTATGCTACTTTATTGATCCAATTATACAAACATTTTCACATATAACTACCAAAAATCAGGACACATAAGAGTAATTACAGAATAGTTTGTGATCTCTATGTATGAAACTACTTTTTATATCTCTAGAGAGTGTATGTGTATATATATAAAATATACTGTGGAAATAATAACAAAATCTGAAAAGTGGAAATGACACGGAGGAGAGAAGGAGACAAGGAATATGCAAGTACTGGGAAGAAAACACCATTGGAGGTGTTGAGGAAATTCAGAGGTGAATGTGAAAAAGAAGCTCAAGACAGTGCTGGTCATCCTAACCAGTGTCTTGCACCTGAACTGCAGGATGCCCAAGTTCCACTTTCTTAGTGTTTCTTACTGCAGATGTGAGAATGTAAAACACGTGTGAGAGCTTTTTCTTTGACCCAGGGGGAAAACATGACATTTTCCCTTGATTTCTGTGACTGTCACGTTCCAGGGCCTTGGAACCCAGCTTGGAACAAGCAGGTAAACCATCATTGCTGTTGCAGTGGAACTGTACTGCAGCTCTCTGGGTCACAACACTCCTCCCAGGAACACCCAGTTCTACACCAGTTCTCTCCTGAGTGCAGTGCTGAGGTTGCTATTCCCTTGCTCCACAGAGACAACTGTTTCAGTTTCAGTGTCATGAATGTGCTCCTTACTTACATGCCATTGTTTCATGTTTGTATTTAAACAAGTACTACCTCACAGGCAGGCAACTGGGCACTGTAAAAACTTCCCTTGCTTGGCAACAAGTTATTGCATACCAGCTACTGGGTGCTGAGGTGACTTATGATCAGGATCCACCTGAATCAAGGGAGGGCATATGGACAAAAGAAAAAAGACAGACTGGGTAAGCAGTGTGTTTTTTCAGAACGATGACTTAGCAAGATAAATCAGTTTATTTCAGGAGGTATATGGATCTATGCCTCATTTGAGAGAGGGGACATTTAATCTCAAGGAAACTCTTCTCAGCAAATCTACTTCCAAAGTGGGCTTCAGAATATACATCCAAGGTTGATAATTTAGCCCTGTTTGTGATGGCAACGAACTCTTGGAAACTACTCAAATTAACCTTGAGGGTTTCATGTTGAGGCTACCCCAGACACTATTGCCTCTAGTAAATGCTCCAAACTACTTGTCCAGCTACTTACGCTGTTGTTTAACTGCATGGGTGTCGCCCTGCATTTTGCAGTTTTTCAGCTTGCAATCTCTGTGAATAGTTTCTCATGCACTTTCTGTAAACATGCTCATGTTTTGCTAACCGTGCCTGGATTGTTTTGCATTCCTTTGCTAGGTGGACTTTGTATGATAGACATTTCCATTGACCACTGAGATTGAGAGGAGGAAATATTCATCCTCCAATCCACGGTGGTTTCTAAGAACATATAAAATAAACGACGGAGGGCAGGGGTCAGCTCTTCTGGCCTCGCTGCCCTGGCTGCTTGACCTGACAGGCTGCGTCTCGCGTGCTTATTTCGTGTCCGAGAGAGCGACACATGGGCTACAGGCTCTATGCTGAAAGTTGTACTGACAAAGCTGTGCTCTCAAACATAGAGAGCCAGCAGAAAGGTGACTTTGTAATTCATGAGTAAATCAATTCTATTAGGAAAAGAAGAGGGCTGAGGCTGTTTTCGGGAATGGATGGTTCATTCTGTGTCAAGTAAAATCATACAGCAGTCAGTAAGACTGCATCGAGCAAACATTAAATTGTGGAGTGGACCGCAAGAAGGTCTGCAAGGAAGGATGTTACAGACCCTGTGATCCAAAGCAAAGCATATATTCTTCATATAACAGGGAGCTAGAAGGCAAGTATGGAAGCATGCAGAGGAGATGTGGGCAACTGGGTCAGCGAGACTGGGAGAATTCTGGGAGATAAATGATCAGGTACATAGAATGGGTCTGAGTTAAGATGCTGGCTGTGTAGTAAAATCCTTTCTGGGTTTTGTTGTTAGAAACAAACAGTTCAAGTAACAGCCCGACACTTAGAATAATTTATTGTCTTTTCCTCCTCTAACCTAGACTGCAGCCTGACTTGAATAGTACTTCAGGCCTGACCTCATCATCAGCTGTAGATCTGTCCATGCATAGCATCCCAAACAGACTAGATTTGGATTGCATGCTGTATTTGCTCTCAGCTTCTCCTAGATCTAGGTTGTCCCTGAATACATTTCAGTTTCAGACTGAAAGATGCCTCAGTCTTTCACATGAGTCCTTTTAGCCTGTGCACACCCCACACACCCTTCTGGGCCACTCCCTTGAAAAGAAATGTGTTTTGTGCTGGACTGAACAGCACATTTGAATGATAAATGAGCACTGAATTAAAAGAACAATTCTAAACTGAACTGGCATCACCCTAGTTTGATTAAATAAGGCAGATGATCATGATTATCCTGGGGCTTTTCTGATCTAATTACATACAATCAAGTATTTCTAGGAAAGGAGAGACCACTGGATTGTTTAATTTTCACAGTTTAGTAAAGCAGGATATGGTGACAACCTAGCCACATACTTCACCCCTGCTTAAGAAGAAAAGCATGTTTCTTCACTCAGTGATGTGCCCATAGCAAAAACTATTTGAGAGTAAAAAGAATCTTTTCCTGAGATTTCTCCCTTTCAGTTCTTTAGAATTGTTCCATGAGCTTCTTTCAAAAGTAATGACTAAACAGAAGACTAGAGGGAGAAAAAAAACACTCAACCCTTTCATTCTGTGTTAGATATTTAGCAGAAGTTCAAAATAAATGGTTTATATTTTTGCCAGTTGACTTCCCTTCAGAAGGCATACACTATTGTTTTGTTTAATTGTGCTTGTGGCTGACTGCGCTGCTACTAAATAGGAATCAGATTTGGGCAGACAGATTACCAATGTCTCCCAGATGGATAAAGGAATAAAGACACCAACTAAAAAAAAGCAAAAGAGCTGCTGTTTTCTGATGCGGGGTTATTCCACCTCCAGGTGGTTTTGAAGCAGCTGTAGTTAACGTGCTGGAGAGCAGACACACCTGAACTGAGTGCCTGTGGGAGGGAGGTAAGAGCTCATGAATAGCTGCTAGAAAAACTTTTTGTTTGAGACCCTCTTTTCCAGTACACCTGAAGTAATTTTACATTTTTCAAAATGAACATCTGAAGTTACAGAAATGTACAAAAGTGCCAATCTCATAGCCAAAGCACCCACATGGCACATGGTGTGATTCTTGGAGATGTCCTGCGCAGTGCCAGGAGTTGGACTTTGATGATCCTTTTGGGTCCCTTCCAAATCAGAATATTCTGTGATTCTGTGGTAACACCACAGCCCAGGGTGTGCACCCAGGTGAAGCTGCAGAATGCCTACCGTGCCACCCAGCCTGCAGAGTAGCTGGGGTTGTTGGGAGGGGCAGTGCAGCCCTGGGCAGCTCAAAGACACGGCTCCTGCCCACGAGGAAAACACAAGCTGAGTTCAGCGCTCCTTGTTAAACAGCTGCAATAGCATTGCATGTGGTATTTGAGTTCCCACTGCTGCTATGAGCCGTGCTCTTGATTCCTGCCTGTCTGTTCAAACTTGCTCCCAGGAAGGCTGCATCTGCTTTTCACTTAGTAGAATCTGAGTGTCATTTCTAGTAAGAAGTTTCTGGTGGAGGTGCTGACAGACCTCTCCATTGGGACAGGTGTTAAATTATGAAATATAAGTTCCCTGAATCAAATATTACTGGCATGAGGATTTCTTATCACTGTGTTTTTTCTTACACAACAGGAGTGTCAAGAAAACAACAAAATTCTTTCCCCTGTATTTGTACAGAATTGAATTGACCCACTGTCTGGCACATGGGGTCACAGCTGAAGCAGGCAGGCCTGACAGAAAGCCACATTAAGTAACACATGCCCCAGCTGCTTTTCAGCATCCTTCTTCCTTTTTCCTTTTACCTCGAGGTGCCTGACAATCTTTAGCACACAACGGATCCCAGCTTTATGTCACAGTAATATAGATGCAGTCTAAGGCTTCAGAAAGGATACATCAGCACAGTGCAAAGCCCTGGAAGCTTGCTTTGAATTCATTTGGTTTTTGTCTGGGAGCAGTTCATAGACAGTACATGAGATTAATCTATCTGACTAGGAGCAGCTTGGAGATGAGACCGGACAAACCCTGGCCACCTATGCCTCTGATCAGCATCTGGCAAGGACCATTTTGTGTATGTGCTGGATGCTGAATAGGCAGCTGCCAGGAAAGGGTAAGCAGGACATGTTCAGGGAACAAAAATTACAGTGAGGAATAAAAATCAGAAATTGAAGTGTTTAATGCTCCATCCATTCACTTCAGTTGGGCACTCCTGCAGCACAGGGGCCCACCTTTCCTCTGACACATATGCCTATAGGTAGACCAGATCCATCTCAGGAAATAATTTAGCTTGTAAGCATTAAACAGTGAAATGTCTACAGTTAGAATCTGAATTCATATTAAAAAGGGTCGCATACCACGTTAGTTAACCACAATGTAAAGTGAGTATCTCCCGTTAGGGCAGCTGGGCCTTACCTGCTCCAGATATTTTCTGTAGCATTATAAGTAAAACACACAGCTGGAGGGATGTCTCCTTTCTATTTACAACCCTCAAATAGTGGAGAAGTCAGCTCTCATAACTATACAAGCTTATTACTCACCCTTCAAGTAAAACTTTTAAATTATACTTGTCCTGAATTATTAAGCACAAGAAAATAATTATGTATGTTGATGACATAGCAATACCAGCTGTTATTGGTGACAAACAAATGTTGCAGCACTGCATATCAGGAAATATCCCCCTCTTTCCCTAAGATAGCACAGACAGCATATTTTACCTACTTGCTAGGTAAACCTCCCTTAAGATTAGTCTGTTGGGGAAAAGAGATAAGATTGTCCTTGAAGACTGACAAAAATTCTAGACAGGAACTGTTAGGGCTTTTTATCCTTAGCAGTTAATGAGTCGGTAAGGGAAATTACTATTTAAATAATCTCAGTCTCTGAGTCATTGGTCACAAGATGCTTATTGGTAGAGAAGTGGAAAAAGAAAGTCATAGTTACAAGTTTGGTAAGTCTTGGACTGCAGAAAATTTATTGCTAATTTAAAAAAGCTCTTTAATTTCCACACATCCATAGCAAAATGATACTGTGCTTAAGACGAAGATCAATAATGTGATACCTTGGGGAGAACTACATAAACAGTTTGGTTTGGTTTCAGTTCAGTAAAATACATTTTGCATTAGAATTAAATAGTTTTTATGTTGTCCACATGAAGACAAGATTGAGCATCATTAGTACAGCGGTTCAGTAGCCATTTGCTTCCATCCTCTTGCATTTTTGTGTAGACGGAGTTTTCTCCTAACAATATTAGCTAGCTAAGGATCTCAGGAACTGGGGTGCTGTGTGGAAAAGAGCAGATATCTGACTTTGCCTGCTGCAGGACATTCTTTACTCCACTTGAAAACAGATTTCTGTTTGCCTTGAAATCCCAGCACTAAAAGGAGGTGAGCAGGCTTTGCAAAATTCTGGCAACTTCTCGCTTGTCCCTCAGTAGACCTTGAGCTTTATGCTTCTAGAGAGATAACAAGGTCATCTTGAAAATCCATGATCACACAAATATCTAGATTTAAACCGTTGCTGGAATTTTTACAAGGTGCCATGGTTGCTGAGGAGCTGTATTTGGCCAACAGACAAGTCCAGGCAGTTATCCACTGCTTGTTTGGACAAGTTAGTTGTCATGGAAAATTAGCATTACGCTCCCTCTGCTCTAGCCGGTCTTTAACTGTCTGCAGCACTCATGTTCTCTGACAAAACTTTTCATTATTCAAAAATAATTTTAAAATGCCACCACGGGCAAAGAAAAAACCTCAGAATTAGAAAAGGCAGTCAGACTAAAACCTAACCAGTTCGAGTTAAAGTGTAGCAACTAACAAGTACCTATGAAACATACTTCCAAATGCTCTCCATTTAGAAGACACAGAAAATTATAGAATGGGGGATGACAAGAACATAGGACAGCAACATCCAATTCTCTTTGGATGTAAAGTTTTCTCCTAGTTCCATCTCTTAAATATCAGTGAAAAAAAAACAACTCAGAAGGCACGAAGGACGGCTGGAGACGCAACCGGTGTGCAGAGGCGATGTTACGGGCTAGCCGGGCAGCCAGGCAGCCGCTGCGTTCCCCCGCCGTGCCTCCGCGCAGGGCGGCGGTGCCTCCGGGCCCTCCCCACGCAGGCTCCGGG
>VZTI01005245.1:1979245-2038944 GCA_013397865.1 Struthidea cinerea | reverse complement strand
TTTTTTTTTTTTTTTGTTTGTTTTATTTTGCATGCTTTTTGCAGAGTTTTTAGCGGCTAATTCAGAAGAATCACTGTGCTTAGCGAGTGATGGTTGGAGAAAAACCAGGAAGTCCAGCCAGTGAAGGTGGTCTCTATTTGGTTCTGTAGTAAGCAAATCTTATTCATAGTTGAGACTAGAGGGTGATGGTTTAGGTCCAGTTTGTTTCCTGGAGACCTTTGATGGTTTTTTGCTTTCTTTTAATAAAAAGGATCCTATGAGCCGATTTGATCGTGGTAAGTATTTCGTGGTGGAAATTGTTAACAGATCATAACTGAAGAGCTGTGGAAAATCTCCATTGTACAAACCATACTGTTGGTGAAATAATCTGAAGGTTTTCGACTTTCTTCTCCATTGGGATTCGTAAGCAGATTGTAAGAAGAGTCTGCATTTGTGTTGATGGCTTTGTGTTTCCAGGCTTTCCATGATACGGTGACAGTTGTGCTGTTTTGTGCTTAAGTTTTCCTGAGGATGGAAGCCTTTTACACCTGAAATGCGAGTTAAAAATGGCATATGTATGATGATGGTTGAACTGGATTACCTTGTGTAGAAGGGTAAAGCTTAAAAGTGTAGACTTGACAGTAGAACTTCAAAAAAGTGAAATAGGAGAACAGCAGACTGTTCAAAATTGGTTTTTTTCATTTGTGTCTTCCTTTTTTTTACATCATCATGTTGTGATATTACTGTCTGCTGTCAGATCTGCAAGGCTGAAGAACTTCATGCTTGGAGGAGTCAGGAAGAGAAGGGTGGGACATAAAAGTGGGCTTAGTTTTGGATTCAGAATTCTGAAACTGTGCCTTCCTACTCCTGTAGCTGTCAATAGTACTTGAATAAGTTACTGTTTGTTTCCTTTATGAAACTAATGTATGCTGCATGTTCTAAATAGTTCAGTTCTTAGGAAGAGGTGAACAGACAGCTAATGTTGTCCACAAGCTTATCTTTCTTTTTTTTTGATTACATGTAATTCTTGCAACTGATCTCTTGTTAACTCACTAAAACTTAACATTGGTTTTAGTAGATCTTTGGGATGGAATGTAGGGAAGTTCCCCTCCTCCACCCTTCCTTTAGTTTGTTCCTTGTCTCATGATATTCTATTCACACTTTTCTGTTTGGTTTTTTTTTTACTTTCTGTGTTTATTTTTTACATTTTATGTAATATATCAGGATAGCTAAATATTAGCTTGGGTTTCGAATGGTTACGCTAGTGTTAAAGAGGCAACAGTGGAATATACTGCGCTGGGAGCATCAGTGGCTCCACAGGCTTTGCTGTGGTGGGAGCCCCTGCAGCTTGTTCTCATCTGGTGCACTGGTGCTGTATGGGGGAAGTGATTTTTCTTGTTTAACTTTTCCTTCCTCTACCTCGGAAATTGTCACAGACTGGCTGTAGATTAAACTGCTGGCACGGTGGGTGGGTGGGAGGCCATTGCAGAGGTAGGAGTGAGTGAAGTACGACGGAAAAGACAGGGTGTGCCTGTCCCAGCTAAGAATAGTCTTCAGAGGTAAAGCAGCCCAGCTGGCAAATGCAAAACCAAAACCCCAGAAACTGTCACAGAAAGAGAATAAGAAAACGGTGGACCAGTGTTTTGCTTTATGACTTGCACTCTGGACCTGACAGTCACAGAGGTCTGTTTCCATCCTCCCTCCCCTTTGGGAGTCGTCGTAATGGTTAAAGGAGTGAAGCAAAATTCCCCAGGATGCAGCCCTGGACTCGGAACTGATAAACAAATCCTGTAGCTCCAGTTAAGGAATCTCTGTTTCCCAGTGTGTTGAGGTTTAACCCCAGCTGGCACCTAAGTAGTATGGAGCCACTTGTTCCCCAGCCCCCACCCCACACTGCTGTGGGATGGGGGAAATCAGAAAAAAAGGTAAAACCTGTGGGTTTAATAGCTGAAATAAAATATAATAATAATAGTAAAGAAAAGGGAGAGCAGTTAAATCCAAGGAAGACAAGTGTTGCACAATGCAATTGCTTACCACCTGCTGATGGATGCCCAGCCCATCCCCAAGCATCAGTCAGCACCTCCTGGCCAACTCTCCTGTTTTTAACTAGGCCTGACTTTCTGTGGTATGGAATATCTCTTTGGCCAGTTTGGGTCAGCTGTGCTGGCCATGCTCCCTCATGGCTTGTTGTGCACCTCCTCACTGGCAGAGCATGGGACACTGAAAATCCTTGATTTAGCGTAGCTGCTTAGCAACAACAAAAACATCAGTGTGTTGTCAACTTTATTCTCCTGCTAAATGGAAAACACAGCTCTGTACCAGCTACTAGGAAGAAAATTAACTATCCCAGTTGAAACCAGGGGACAATAAAAGACTGGGGTTTGAGCTAAGATGTACAGAGTATGAGAAGTTTAGTATGATTTGGTTCGTATTTGCTTTTAAGTTTTAACTTTGCAAAGTGAAAAACTTGACTGTACATAGGTTTTCATGCAGTTGTGTGTTTGCATATCACATTAATACGGGAAGAAGGTAACCTGTAGAAATAATGTTTTTTTGGTGAATAATTAGTGCATACTGTTTTTCTCCTTCCACACACAGGTTAAACCAAAGCCACTATTGTTGAAGTTGTTAAAGTTAGCTGGTGCTGAAAAGGACACTTTTACTATGAAGGAGGTGAGAACTTTTAATCACTAAAGGTAGACTATAGTGAGTACAGACAGATTGTTCTGTTTTGGTTGAATGGAGGGGCAGTGTTATTCATAGCTTCTCTAGAAATTATTGAGGTAAGACACTGTGTTTATCCTGCTGCTGACTCGTAACTGGGTATTTGGCAAGTTTCTCATAAATCTGAGCAAAAGTTTCTGGTGGTCAGTAGAATAGCAGCATTCTTCTGGAATAATACATGAAAATCTGTCAGCTCAAAGATAGTTTTGGGCGTTCAGAGTTAAAAGAGCAAATTTCAAGGTGTTTAATGTACTTTGTCTTTTACACTTAAACTTGAAGCAAGAACATGGGTATTTAATATCTGTATTTTATTTATTTCACAGGTAATATTCTATATTGGACAATATATTATGTCTAAACAATTATATGATGAAAAACAGCAGCATATTGTACACTGTGCAAATGATCTCCTGGGGGATTTATTTGGAGTAACAAGCTTTTCAGTAAAAGAACACAGGTAAAAAATGGGATTCTTTTCTGAGAGTCTGGTTGGGAAATAACGAAGAACATAATGCATATGTCCCTTTTTTAACTCTTTGCGTCTTCAAAGATGGTAAGCTCTCTTTTATGATTACATGTAGCTAACTTGTATAATCTCTTTCTTTATCCCTATTTAAGGAGACTATATTCAATGATTTCCAGAAATCTGATAGCAATCAATCAACAAGGTAAGCTAGCTTAGGAGGATGATTTGTTTTGAGAAACAGCAGTAGGGAAAATATAATTTACATAATGCATCTTGGCAGGTAGTGATCAGATAACAGTAAGCTGTCCATTATTAGCTATTTGGCTTTACTCACTATGGTACAGAACAATCACAAATAGTGAATCAAAGCAAACACTGTTTCTTCAGGAGGAGAAAAAAATTCTGAACAGAGCATTCGGGTAATTTTTTTGCACTAGAACCAGAAAAAACAGCTGAACAAAATGAATACTAAATTAAAAACTTAAGTCATTTGCTTGTATTTGTTATGGATAAAGCTCTCAACAACATAAAAATTTTTAATATGAAAAATTAGCTTCTTGAACTTAGGCCAGCAATGAAATCAGGACAAATGATTTTTTTTTTTGTTCTATTTTAATTTTCACAACTGAATGTGAAGTACCTTTAGAACTGATCATTCTTAGCTGCACTCAGCCCTGTGTTAAAATGTCTGTATACTTTAAAAAAGTAGCTTTGTGGTGAGTGTGGGTAGCCACTTCTTGAATGGAGAATTGTTACATGCAGTCCTGCAGTATAAAAATGCTCAATATAGCTGTAATTTTTGCCTAATACAGGGTATGAAACAGAAGTTAAACAATGAAAGCCATTTTGTAAATTGGCCTCTAAATCTGTATAAAGACACCCTTTGTTTCTAGTTTTTCCTAAAGGCGAGTGTTCAGCTGCTGAAGATGGGGAAACTTGCTCTCTTTGTCATCCTCATTGTTAAGTTTGCAAACTTAAATTTATCTTTCAATTCTTTTTTTGTGAAAGAGTCTTTTAATTCAGGATCTGTCTGTTAGTAAGCATATATGATTAACAACAGCTAATTTTTCTTCTATTTTATGTCTTTTTAACTCAGTGTTCCCATAAGATGATGAGCAGTAAAAAGCAGTTTGGAGAGGAGGAAGTAATTACATTTTGTGCATATATTCTTTCATATCTGCAGAATCACAGCTTATGCACAGCCTTCATTTGAAGTCATTTATAATAAGATTCTGAGCTGCGTTCAGTTGACATTTATTCTTTCTCCCCACATTCCCACTTCAGTAATGTTACAGGAAATGTGCTGCACACAGCTGAAAAGCGAAGGAGCAGTGTGTTCTTTTCCATTGTTCCAAAATGTCTGGATTTCAAGTTTTATTTAGAATTTACTTTTTGAGCCTGAAATGGACTTCTTCTGCTATGTTGTACTACGGGGTTTATTTTGGTTTGGTTTCAGACTCTACCCTTCGTGACACACCTGAGGATGATGCCACATCTCAGCTTGAACAAGAAAATGTTATTAAGGTGCTATTTTTATTTTATTTGAATAAATTTTCTGAGTTGTAAATTCTATTTAGTTTTGCATGATAGTGCCAATGGCTTAATGCAATAAGTTGATTCTAGTACTTTACCTCATATTCATACTCAGGCTTACTCAGTATTTCTGTTACCAGGAGTCTATGCAAGAGTTAGAAGAGAAGCAGACTTCATCAAACGTGACTTCCCAACCAACTACGTCTTCTAGGAGGAGGACACACAGTGAATCTGGTATCTGCAGATTTATGATGCAGAGCTTTCAGTAGCATGGCCACTTAGGGGGAAAAGCCACATTCTCTTGCCTTACTGACTTGAAGGATGCTGACAAATACTATTCATGTTTCTCTCCTTATCTAAAACAAAATGTTCAGTCTGAAAGAAAAACACAATTCCTTGCATTGCTCCAGTGTCATGTTACAGTTTGGATCTCTAGAATTGTTAGTAAGATGATGGATAACTTGCTCCACAGCTCTGTTAAACTTGTTCACATCAGCAGGACTTTATCAGTTATGTTATCTTCATGATGAGAGCACTTTTGTTTGTAATCGACTGATACCATCAAATTCATTTCAATTCCCTCTGTAGACAGCCACAAAATTTGACATTTTGTTTGTTCACTAAAGCCAGTTTTCTTTGGATTTCAATTGGTGGGAGGCATCAAAGGTGTGGTAGTAACACAGGATGATTTTGAATATATTCAGGTACCTCACCATTCATTAAGCACTTGTTAAAACATCTCCAGATGTGACCTAAGCATCATATTTGCCTCCCCTTTGTCTTTACTGTGGTTATTCAATAATCACTGGCAAATACATTTTCAATATACAAATTGTTTCTTCTGATAAGTAGCAATAGCAAGCTGGTCAGCATAAACCTGAGTAAGTTTCTCAATGGAAGTGTTCTCTACAGTTATATACTATTCTGTGGAATTTCTTGTTAGTTTGTTCCATCACTTACTTGTCTTACGTCATGACTAGGTGGTTGTAATTACCTGGGCAGTGATAACCTTCTGTCACTGCATTGAACTTCCTTTTCTTCACTTGCTCAGGAACATTTTTCAGTTCCTCAGCTTTCACATAGTATTTTTTGTGTCCCTCATAGTCCCTGTTACGTTAAGTCAGTCCAAAACCAGTGCTGCGTTGCTGAGCGGTTTGCACTACATTAAAAGAATGTTTTAATGTTGTAACTAAAACTGATGAAAGGATGGAAAGTCTTGGTTAAACATCACAACCTGTAATACTTAGGCATGACCCAGAGCACATAAGGTCCTGTGTTGTGCTTACTTATTGTAGGTTTGATTATTAACTCTTGTCTTTGCATCCATTTATTAGTTTGTTACAACCTTAAAAGTTCTTTTAATATAGTGTTTTTATATACACTTTTTTTCTAATTTATAGGAAATCTTCCCTTTAAACCACTATTCTTGTTAAATTGGGATGGTAGCGGCTCCTTTGGAGCCACTTAAATAGTGTGTAGAGACCTTGTGGTGATACAGTATCAGTACGGCATGGAGCCATGGCAACTAAATGAGGACAACGATGGACAGGAGCAACCCTTGGGCCTGGGGGCACCAAGTTTGGTGGGGCTCTCAGGGCGGAAAAAAGAAAAAAGAGGGGCTGAGCCAAGAAGCACCAAGGGAAAATAAGAGGAGTCTCAAAGTATGTACAAGTGTTTTGTTCTCTTTTTTTTTTTTTTTTTTTTTTTAACAATGAAAGATTCAAGACTTGAAGACTTGTGGATTGGCACAGTGTGTTTTGCAAGGCGAGGGAGAAGCTGGGCAACAGAGGGTGGGTGCAGAAGGCCCCTGTGGGGGGGCAGCAGACTCGTACTGAGGTCTGTTGAACCAAAAGTTGTTGTCATCTTGGGAGGTTTTCGCTCCGCTGCACTGACATTCTGAATTACAACACATTTTTTAATAAAATTGTTTTTTACCAAACGCTCTGAAAGTCAGTGGAGCTGAATTTTGACTTACCTACCCCTAAAATGCTGGACCCTTACTCCTTTCACTGCTGTAGGTGGTTGTTCCAAAACATGATGTATTTACAAAGCATTGTCTTTTTGCCCTCAAACCAAGCATGCTTAGTAAGCAGAGCTTAAAGCAATGCTTTCAGAATTCAGCTTTTGCATAGTACATCTTGAAGGTTTTCTTGCTAGGGTGTGATGAAAGTTCTAATGGTTTGTTACAAAAATCTTGTTGAGGAAACACAATTACATATAGTGCAACTATTCACTGATAAATTTGTTGAGGTGTCTGAAACTTGAACCTGAACTTACCTTGTTTAGCACAAGGTGTTCTGTATGCATGTGACTTGGGAGCTAATTGCTCTATCTCCCTGCGAATTCCGGGATGGACTCAGAAGCCCTCTGAAAGTGCCTTTTCTCTATTGTCTGTAGAGGGAGTGAGGACAAGTAAGATTCTAATGGTATTTCTTAAAATTAGGAAGGGTTTAACATGTCATGTGTGGAGTAAAAATTCTTTCAAATTTGCAGTTGTTTTGCATGTAGAGACTGTCATTCATAAGCTGTACTGATGGGACAAGTGGGGAAAGCCAGCCCCTGAAATCCTGGTTTCAGAAATTTTTCACACTATATGGGTATAAGTGTTACATCTTTTAAAATAAGTCTCAGTGCCTTTTTGCCACATTAAAAAAACACTGAAATATTTTATTTTATTAGATTTCTTTATAGTGAATTATATGTTAAGCTTCTGTTTAGAATATTCATAACTGCACATTGCATAGATGTTTTTTGAGTAATAAAAAATTCTTGACTGTGCCCAGAAGAAAATTCGTCAGATGAACTGCATAGTGACAGAAGAAAGCGACACAAGTCAGACAGCATTTCGTTGACATTTGATGAAAGTCTCTCATGGTGTGTAGTCAGTGGTCTGTGCCGTGAAAGAAGCAACAGCAGTGATTCAACAGATTCTCTTTCCATTCCTGTAAGTCAAAATAGAAATGTAAAATATTTTTGTGGTACGAATTTTGCAGATGCCACAAGTGCAAGCATGCATCTGAAAACATAATGTTCTTAATTAAAAGCAACAGTGCCTTCAGTGGTGTCTGAGGAAGGAAAAGAGGTTGAAAGAAAAGTTGGTGTGTGGGTGGAGTGAGGTCTTTCATAGATCTGCTGGCAAAGCTGAAGTGAATTTTTTTAAAATATTAACATCGAATATTCTTTAAAAACCAAGATCCTCACTGCTTGGCACAGTATGGAAAAAAAGTCAGATGTATTTTGTGTTTTAGAATAAGTATTTCTTAGAATGGTAAGAGACGAAAAGAGCCGTAGACATTCCATGATTCAGTATTAGTTTGTAGTTCTGGTACAGCTTTGGTAACTGTGCCCAGTAGAATGTATGCCGATGGCACATTGTATTCATTTGCCGTGCCACTACTTGGAAGTTTTGTATATTGTTTAGCAAACACCAAGGCAAATTATGTGTGGTTAGATTAAGTAATGAAGGGCTAAACTAACAGAATTCCTAGTCACATACTGTGTTCTAAATTGACAGAACTAATACTGTATCTTCAGTCTTCCTGTTTTGTAATTGTTTAGCCACGGTCTCAGATTATTGATGAGAATAGAGAATTTAATGAGACACAGCCAAAAGATACCATCTTCTTGCATCTGTTCTTCCACTGTTTAGGAGGGACTTTCTGAAATAATAACTGCAGCCTTTCAGCTGGCTGTAGGCTGAGCGCAGTTTTTTATTACAAAGCCAATAAAAGGCTTTCAGACCTAGCTTTGTTTTTACCAACCTGTAATTTGTTTATCTCATAAAAAGTACTCTACCAGCAGCTGGTCCTTTTTCTTCCATAGCTAATTCTAAGAGTTGTTTTAAAAGTAATGTTATGTATATGGACTGGTGAGGTTGAATGTGTGCTTTATTTTTTTGGTTCTTTTTAGGATCTTGACGCTAGTTCATTAAGTGAAAACTCTGATTGGTTTGACCACAGTTCTGTATCAGACCAGTTCAGCGTCGAGTTTGAAGTTGAGTCTGTTTATTCAGAAGATTATAGCCATAATGAAGAAGGGCAGGAGCTCACAGATGAAGATGATGAGGTACTATCTGCTTTCCTTGTTTGAGCCTGGGGGAGGGGATGAGGATGAAAAGGCATCTCAACATGAAATATTCCTGTAAGTTTCCAAGGAGAACTCTTCAGGTATATTTCCTAACTGCATGGGCTGTATCAAAATCTCCACCCAGTTGTTCATTAAATCAAATCACATGTCAGTGCAGTTGGGTCACCCTTACACACCCACCAGGCAGTGACTGAAGCAGTGCTGAGGCTTTCTGCAGGCTCTGAAATGGGCTGGATAGGAAAGTCTGAGTGCTTATTAACTTCACTCACCAGCTGTTGTAGTCTGTGGCAGCATGTGTACTTTAGTCTTTCTGCATTTTTAGTTCTAGAAGTGTGTGTTGAGCTTTGACAACACTTGATACCAAAGGAAACCTTTCTGAATAACTTTTTACAAAGGCGTATTTCGTTTTTTGCCTCTGTGAATGTAAATGTTTTATAGAGATGCTGAACCAAAGTTTTAGAAGTTATTAGTAGGCAAGAAGACAGAAAAATTGTGATTACCATAATTTTCAAGAGATTTCTAGAATGTCAGGAATGAAGTGAGAATGTATATGGGGTTTTCTTTCTGGGTTAGTTTTCTGTTACTTCAAAGAGGTTAATCAGCTCACGGCAAGACTGGGTAAGTACCAGAGGCAGAAGTCACCAGGGACATACATGATTGTGGTACTTGAGAGGCTGAATGGGACTGACTGTACTGATGGACACCAAGTTGTAGTGTAGTGCAGAGCTGCACCCAGAGATAGGATGGTAATTTGGAGGAAGAAAGGATTGAGGTATGCCCCTGCTCTGCTCCAGACAGTTTTGAGAATTGCAGAATGACTGGTGTTGGAAGGGGCCTCTGGAGGTCGCTTTATCCACCTGCCCTGGCTCAGGCAGAGCTGATTGCCCAGGTCCATGTCCAGATGTCTCTTGAATATCTTCAAGGATGGAGACTTCATACGTGCTCCTTCACCCTCACAGTACAGTGTCTTCTGACATTCAGAGGGAACCTCCTGTGTTTAATTTGTGCTAGTTGCCTCTTGTCCTGTCACTGGACACCACTGAAAAGAGCATGGCTCTGTGTTCTTGGTGCCGTGCTTTCAGGTATTTATCCACATTGATCAGGCACCCCCTGCCCTGGGCCTTTTCCAGGCTGAACGGTCCCAGCTCTTTCAGCCTTTCTTCACGTGAGTGCTCCTCTAATCCGTTGATCGTCTTAATAGCCCATCCCTGAACTCTCCAGTAGCTCCCTATCTGAAAATCCTATCAGGTTTAAAATATCTTGGGTTTTTAATTAAATGCCAAAACCCAGTTATATGTATATTTTTTTTTTTAATTTAAACCAGGTTTATCAGCTGACTATTTACCAGGATGAAGAAAGTGATGCTGATTCATTTGATGAAGATCCAGAGATTTCTCTAGCTGTGAGTAAAAACTTGTTTAGTGAAGCATCATGAGTTGGGCAAACTGACAGAGAGTAGATCAAGAAGTATAGATTAATTCTATTGCTACCAGTGATTTTTAAAGAATTAAATTGACTTTTTCTTCTACACGTGAAGGTGATTGTTAAGGAATCTTGATTTATTTTTTAAAAATAATTAATAAGCTTCCTAATCCATTTAAAAAACCCCAATCCCAGGCTAACTTACCATTTCATTGACTTAATGGAAGAAGATTATTTGGAGCCTAAATCTGACTTTCTGCACAAAATGGAAAAAAATGAAAACCTTAGTAATGTACATTTAAAAAACTCTCACTGTAAGTCAGAATACCTAGTTTTATTTTCCAACTTGAATGAAGACATCTGTAAGATACAGATGCGAAGGCAAGCCTTTATTCAGAACAGTGCTGTAAAATTAGAAGAGGTTTTTACTATATTCTGTTGAGACCATTCTTGAAGAGTGGGAAGAAATTTACAGTCTTGAGGCAAAGTATGGAGATTTATATGAAAAAACAATGCATTTTAATTCTAGTGTGTGCTCTCTCCTTATTTATATTTGCTTCTCACAATTGAAGCTTGAATTAAAGCTGTTTTGTGGAACTGTCTGAAGTGTTTCAGTCCCTCGGTAGTCTGTAGGACTGAGGGACTTTGTGTGTGAAAGACAGGGCTGGCTGCCTTCTGAAAACATAGCAGTGCTTATGTTTGGAAAAAGAGGCCTACCTGTACATTATTTTTAGGATTGAAAATTGGTCTTTTAAGCTTTTGATGTTAGTGATGTTATTCAGGACTCGTGTAAATAAGTTTTGGGTTGTTTTTTTTTTTATTCCTCCCACAACTTGCATTATTTCTAAGAAGGGTCTCTCTCCTTAAAAAAGAAATGTATTTTTAACAAAATAGGGTTGATTTTCATTGTAGTGTATGGAGTAACCTCTGAGCGGCTGATAAACCATGGGTTTTTTCCCCTTTTATTTTTTTTCCTTTCCCCCGTTCTTCCCGTCTGTTTTTCCATTGGCCGAGGTTTTCTCTCATGCGGCTGTGTCGGAGCGCCCTCTCCCGGCCGTTTTGTGCTCCTGTAGCTCAGCAAACCGCAGGGGGAAGGTCCCCTCAGTCTTGAATAGTTCCCATTGCAGAAGTCCATAGTCGAAAAGAAGGGAAATGATGACCTTTTTAACACGTTTTTCGTGAGGTCCCCTGACGAATTTTGTGGTCTGGTTTCTGCAGTTTTGCATAAGAAATTATAAATTGTTCTGTTCACACCTACTGCAAAAAGAAGGAAAGCCAGAGTCGCTTTAAAATAAGAACCATTTTAATCTAGAACTGTGAAATGGGGCCAAAACCACCAAATGGAATTTTAAAATTATAAACAAGTTGATAGCTCGATATAATAATTATTTTGGCAGTAATAAATTGTTTGTAATCTCTGAATACTTCAGCTGTAAGTGTTCCAAGTAGCTTAAGCTGTTCCAACCTTTGATTCACTCAAGGATTATTGGAAGTGTCCCGAATGTAATGAAATGAATCCTCCGCTTCCACGACATTGCCACAGATGCTGGGCCCTTCGTGAGGATTGGCTTCCAGATGAAAAGAGTGTGAAATTGGAAAAGAGCGAATTAGAAGGCTCCTTCCCTGCAGAGTCTGGAGAAGGTTTTGATGTTCCTGACTGCAAGAAAACAAAAATGACTGAAGATAAAGAACCAGCTGTGGATGAGAATGAGGATAAAGCAGTACAGATTTCTGAGTCCCAGGAAAGTGAAGGTTATTCCCAGCCATCAACATCAAGCAGCATGTTTTGTAGCAGTCAGGAGGACTTCAAGGAACCTGAGAAGAGAGAAACGCAAGACAAAGAGGAAAGCATGGAATCCAGTCTGCCTGTTACCAGCATAGAGCCATGTGTCATATGTCAGAGCAGACCTAAAAATGGCTGCATAGTACACGGCAAAACGGGACACCTCATGTCGTGTTTTACGTGTGCAAAAAAGCTGAAGAAGAGGAACAAACCCTGCCCGGTGTGCAGGCAGCCCATACAAATGATTGTATTAACTTATTTTAGTTAGACACATGTTCACTGGAAAGCTGCAAAAGAAACTTCATAAACTGGTTAAGAGAGTAAGAAATTATTTTTGTATGCTTATTGGAAAATTAATATTTTGTGTCTCTTGGTGTTCTGTGTGAAAAATAATTGTTGACATAAATGCACTGGAGTTATTAAGAGGTTTGCCTAATACTCATAAGTCAACTTGGAGATTTTAAATCCCTCTCAGTAGAAATAACCAGGTTCTCTAAACCACCTGCCTCTCCAAGTGTTTAATGTTCCATGCAAGTTAGTGACATTTGTTTTATTGAATTAAATACACGTGTTAAAACCCCAAATTCAGTGACTGTTGGAGAAGAGACATGTTGAAGTGTTTATTTCTGCAAGTTCCTCTTTTTAAGAAAATAGATGATTATTCAGGTTGCAGTTTGTGTTGCCTGGTGAAGACATAAGGCTCAATCAGACCCCTCTGAATAAGTCAATAAAATGAATAAATAGAATCTTGTATTAAATTCCTCCAAGTAACCAAAATCTGTGGGAGATCTTATCAGGAAGTGGGGAAAGTTGTGATAGAAAATAATTTTAATACTTTAGAAACAGAAAAGGGTATCGTGTGTCTTATATTTTTATAGTGCACATTGTAAATTTAAGGGCTGCGTGTCCCCTGAGAAGTCATTGATCCAAGCTCAGTCATACAGTTCTCTCTTAAACGTCCTGAGAAACTGGCATTTGTGGGTTTGGAGATCTGTACTTATGATGATGATTATTACTAATTTAGCAGCATGAAAAAGGTCTCAGGCAGACAAGATAAATGAAGGATATGCTATGAACTGTTACGTGAGGCAGTATTAGGGGACAGTTGTTTTCCTTTTCTGCACTCGTTTCTGACTTCAGCAGAAAAAATGCAGCTGCATTGCTACATTCACTGGAATAAAAATAGAAAAAAGTCTACCTTCATCTGCAGAAACAAGTAAGCTGTGCAGTTCTAGTTCACATTCTTTAAGTGCGGTAGTCTTTCCAACTCACTGTTCTTATCTGTATCTGAAATTCTGAAAATCTGTTGCAAGGTGTTTGGCCAACTCAAAACTGGTCTTGTTGGACCTCTCCTTTACTGCTTTTAGCTGTTGTCTCCTTGCTGTACTTTGTCAAAAGCTTTGTGAAACTTACCAGTTCTGTGCCCACGGAGTCTGCTTCCTGCCTCAATTCTGGGGGCCTTCAGGCAAGGTGGTGGAAGTAGGGAAACCAGGATCCGGTAAAGATCACTCAGCTGCTTTTGACATGGCGAGTTTCTGTACCAGTGAGTGATATTTATTCCTTTGGAAAACTATGTTACAAGAGGAGTTGTATATTTTTAGCACCTTTTATTTTTACAGGTAGTTGCTGACCATCTGCCCAATAGGGAATGGCAAATTTAAACAAGACAGGGGAGTGCCAAGAGTGGAGATGTAGTCTAAGTGCAGGAATTGTGCTTTGTTACTATCTTACAGGCCAAGGTTCAACAGCTTCCCTAACACCAGCAGTACAAAATTGCTCGTGCCAGTGTGCTGGCGCAGAGACTTTTACTGCTCTCCTTAACTCCAGGGCTGCAAATGCCTGGAAGTACCTAGGAAAAGGACGTAAAGATCTACAGGAGAGACTCAGTGAATCCTTGGTTGTGACTTGCTTGAAAAGTAGTAACTTCATAGGTAAAGACTGAATTATTTGGATCATTCACATTTTGTTCATACATTTGAGCTATTTCTTTAAAAATACCACTAAAAGATACTGGTGTACCTGAAGTTGTAACATAGTTCATTTTAACTAAACAAAACATAAACCCCAGTTGTATACATTAAAGTTCTTACTTGCAAGTTTCTTGCCTCCTGCAGTTTGTAAAGTGACAGCAGGTAGCTGGAACTTCTTGGAAGTTTTTTGATCAGCAGAAACCTTTCATGGGTTTTATAGGATTTGATAATCCTTCAGTTTGAGAACGAGAAGGCCTTTGGGCAGATAATTAATTTTTTCAAGTAAGGATACTAATAGAGGGCTACGTGCCTTAATTTGCACTTCCTACTAATTTTTTTAAATTTTTGATTTGATAAACTTAGGTGCACTGAGGCTTGCAGAGGTTCTTCATTGCACCTGCAGGTAAGAGAGAACTGTAGATGTGTATATGCAGAAGCATCAATAACATGGGGACTGTACTTAAAAAGCTTCATCTCTAAGAAGCTTTGTCCATTGCATTGTCTCCCATGTCTTCCCCTCTTTTAGCGTAATACCTTCTCTGCAGTCACTGCCCTGGCTGTGTAACTGCAGTGCTGGGGGAGCAGCTGTCCTTATCTAGTTCCTGTTGGGACAAATTGTACCATCCCAGTCTTGGCATTCTTTTCCAGTCACGTGCCTTCTGTTGCAGGGAATAGCCCTGGAAATACCCTCCACTTGCTGCAAGTGAGGAAATTGGGAATTTTGATTTCTAATCTACAAATCACTCTGTCGGATATTTTGGTTTGAGTTACTTTTTATGGTTTAATATTCTTAATGACTTCTTCAGTTTGTTTGGTGTGGGTGCATGCCTTCTGAATGGAAGTGATGGGTATTGATGCCTGTGCCTGTTCCTGCTGGGGACACTGGCAGGCGAGTGCAAGTGCAGGCCTGGTGCCCGGGGGCTGTGTCACAGTGTGACTCCCGTGGTGACTCCCGGCTGTGGCCCGGAGCCCTTGGCTGTGCCTCCACCCCATCTCCCAGCCTGGCTGTGCTCCATGGGTGGGCAAGAGCGGCGAGCACCCTGCTTGTTCTGGCCCTTAAACACGTTTTTGGCCTTGGGTAGTGGCACAAAAGTCAGTAAAGTTTTGGTACAAAAGTTGTTCCTCCTTGGTGAGGTGTTTGAGATCCTTATTTAATGTCACACACATTTTAATCTTTAATTTATTGCTGTTTGTAAATATCCTTGTGCTCGCAGTTTAATGTTTTGAGCTCTAATTTATTGAATTAGTCTACTGGTACATGTGTAGTTATATAAATATGCTTATTTAGTAAATCACAGGCACAAGAAAAATATTTTAAGAAATGTAGCATTAAAACACAGAGAAATACTCATATTCAGATTAAGAAGGGCAGAGGAAGATTTATGGCTATGTTTCCTTTTTTCCTTCCCTTACAACTACTTCTTTGTTGAACCTGAACAGGATTTATTAAATAGAGGTGGTGCTGGTGCAGCATTAGCATAGTGAAAATATTTTGGTGGTGTTTTGCTTTCCTTTGGAATGCCTTTGCATCCCTGAGTGCAGGCAAGGAGCTGACTGACTGCTTCCAGGTGCTGGTAGCATTGGGGATGATGGTCTAGGAGATGCAGGACGGTTATGAGAGGCTCTATGGTTAATTTGCAAAGGTGGTAATGGCTTTTGCCTTTGGACACGTGACCAGGAAGGTTGCAGGGGAGGCCAGATGCCAACAGGATGCAATCGTACATGATTTTCAGTAATTTTCTTAGTCTCTCCTTTCTTGCACATCAGGCAGACAATAGTTATGTACAAATGGTGCAAGAACTCAGATTTATTCTTTTTTATAAAGTACAATAAACCTACTTGCTATTTAAATACAACTCTTTAACTATTTTACCTATTTGTTAATATTGAATTTGTATTAGTATTGAAATTCACCCCACACCGGCAGGATCATGGGCTGTGCCATTCCTGTTAGCAGATGCTTTAGAAAGGGTAAAAGTGCTTCAAAATGCTCACTGGTGAAAAGCTTACATCTCTTCTAAGAGCATGGTATGATTTTTATCACTGAGTTCTGTTTGCTGTAAATTTGTTAAAATGTTGTTGTTTCTGAACTGTCTGTGGGTATGAAGATGCTTGCAGGACTTCAGGCAGATTTTTTTCTCTTTTATGACTAACGCGAGGAAAAGAAAATTCCTTGTTCTTACAGGAAGTGTCTACAAGAATAATTGTTTCAGAAATTTTCTAATTGTTTCTAAAATTTCTTACAGAAGAGAAATTAGAAAATTATTAGGAGCCCAATGAAACTGAATACACCAAATAAATAGGACGGATACAGGGGTGAAGATTTTTTTCTTCCCCATCTTAATCTAAAGCTGCTGTTGTGTTAGGGCATAACTTTAGGCAGAGTTTATAATTTTAAAGCAGGTAATTTTTTAAGCCTATTAACTTGCCACACACACGTGGAGCAGCAGTTATCCCTTATCCCAGGAAGATACAGCATTTTGTTGCGCAACGTTTGGCCTGAAAAGGGGCATTTGCTGTTGTGGGGCTTCCCTGTGGGAAGGAGCACTGCACACGTTCACGGCGCTTGTGGACCGGCAGCACGGTCGTGGAGGGGCTGTAGGGTGGCCGCAGTTCCACAGCAGAGCAGAGCCTTGCTAGAGCATCAGCCCTCGGGCTCTGTGGGGGATTACCTGCCCTGCATTTCCAGCGCCTCCATACTGGAGTCCAAGGTGTGTTGTGCTGTTTAGAGGTTGCACAAGCAAAGCACAAAACCCATCTTAAGGTTTTAACAATGGATTGCACTTACTGAACATGAAAAATTGTTGCTTTCAACTAAAGTGTGGGGGTTTTGTTAGGGTTTTTTTTAGCACAGGTGCACTGAAAGCTTCAAGTGAATGCTTCTCTAGTGTATCTATAGCTATATTATACATGTGAAATTTGTCAGTGATACTTAAAAAGGTGGTGGCTCCCCTTTTGAGTAGATGTTGTTTTAGCTTAACAGCCCACTTTTAAAGGACAGTTCTTGGTCTTGAGCCATAGTAGTGACTGTCAGGATGATGATTACTTAACACCTAAAATACCAATAGCTTTTCTAAAACCAGAATCTTTGTTGTCTGACTACACCTAGCTGGGATGACTATTAAACAGAGTAGTTCATAGGGAATTTAAATAACTATGCAACATGCTTTCAAGAGCTTGGCCTGGTGCATTACTTTCCAGCTACCCAGTGCATGTATGACCACAGTCAGTAACCATTAAAATGTAAGTATCCACTCCAATTGCACACAGCGTAGAGCCGTTTATGAGAAGTTTCACGTGTGTTGCGGTTATCTTTCAGTTTTCAGTTTTTCCTTTTCTGAGGGAAATTGAGTACTGTGTTCCATTTAAAAGCTTTAAATAAAGATTTGTTTATATACTCCATGGTGCTCTTTTTTTCATGTCAATTACTTGATTGTTAGAAGTTCTGGTACTTTGTTTTCACTACTTTTGTGAGCCAGCACACAGGCTCTTTCTGCCCCCACTCAGCTGTTGGACTGCTGACTTCTGTCAGATTTCTCCGGTCTGGGAGATTTTAACTCAAGGAATCTCTCGTTCTTCTTGAAACAAGTGGCAGGATCAGTAATGGGATTTAGTGGATAATTAATTCTCTGTGTACTAAACAACCCACAGCAGATCAGAGGGTGAGAAAAGGTAGAAAATGCAAATTGATATGAGGAAGACGTTCAAAAACCAGTATCTTGCACACACAGCCCTCAATGCTATCGGCATTGCTATTCATACACTGATTGTGGCCATCTGGCAGACAAGTGGCTGATGCCCAAGCTCCACAGCCCAGCTGGTAGGGCTTGGTGTGACAGGCAGCAGTGCCTCAGGAAAGATTTTAAAAGGCATTAAAGGATTAACTGCATTCCTGCATTTTTTATTTACTGTATACAGGAAAAGATTGATGTTTCCAAAGATAATCTTTGCTGGTTTACTTTTGAAATTGCTTAAGAAAATGACTGGCAGATAAAGCTTTAAAATAAACACAGAAGATGGTACTAACTGGCTTTTCTTGATAAATTTTGTGTTTATTGGGCAGCTTCAAAGGGCCCTGAAAATGACTCACAACTGGCCAGGCAAAAGGAATCTGCTAATCCTGCCTGCAGTACAGCCCAGCCAGGGGAACACTGAAACCACCCTCTGTAACTGGAGCTGGCTTGTGCCTTGCTGAGTGTGCCTGCCAGCTCCTGCCATGGGTGTTAAACAGTCCCAACAGTGCAGTAGCAGGGCTGTGAAGCCGTTTAAACAGTATAAAGCCATTGCCAAAACTATTCAAAGAATTCTGAATTGTATGTGGTTCTGTCCCACAACAAATTCAGTTAAAAATGGACAAGGTATAAAGCTGTCAGTGACTCTTTCCACATTGTTTTCAGCAGCTCTGCCATAAGAGAACACGGTTTTCAGAGCTACAAATTCCTCCCTCCCTTTTCCCTGTTGGTACAGATTATCATCCAGCTTCCACAGTCATGGCCCTTCAGCAGATACTCACATTTCATTTTCATCTTCTTACCTTAAAACATGTCTGTGTTACTGGTCTTTACCTCATTTGAACCCTGAGCAGTTTCATCTATCCAGGTAAGAAAGAGCATATATAAAAATGCCATTCCTCATTTATAGCAGTGGCTTTATTACAAGAAATGAGTATTGAGCTGATCACTTACAGTTGTGTGGCACCTGAGCTTGCAGGAAACATTGCAGTACAATCGTCAATGTTTTTGAACTTGGGAAAAGTCTTCAAAATGCATTTGTACTTTCTGCATCAGAATTCTACAATTATCTCCATAGGCTGTACAAAATTTCTTCAGAGTAAAATACTTACATAGAAAAATATGATAGTCTGTTACAATTAAAAATATGTCTACTATAACTAAAGTAAAACATTCAATTGTCAAGGCAGTATTTTACAAAATCCAGTAAACATGATCACGAATCTGAGAATTTGGTTTATAAAAACATACATTCTTTTGCATATACAATTCCTTTTCTGACAAGCCACATTTGTGCAGGAAGATTTTGCCTTTGCCTTTGTCGTTCCTGACTTTACTTGAAAATTACCAGCATAACGGTCATTAAAACCAAAATGTGTACAGTTGGTTTTACTGCAGCTGAAGCCCGTGTGAGCTCTTGGTAGAGGGGAGTTTTGGGACATGAAGCAGCTGTTGATCTGATCTGATCTGAGACCTCTGGGAAAGAGAAGTCCTGTTTCAAAGCACTGAAGTTACCAGTGTTGTCAGGTATTTCCACTGTCTTCAGCACCGATTTAAATCCTGGTACAGTAGCCTAGGAGCAAACACAAAAGTGTTCTTCCTTGCTTTGAAACATTGAGTTCAACTGTGAAACAATCATTGTTTACACTTTAAATGTACAAGAAAAATTGTTCTAAAGATACATTTGAGAACACAGAATGAGAAAAGAGTATAGTTTTCATGTTATAGCAGTAAGACTCTTGCTGTACAAGAGAGGGAATCCTGCAGTGATGCTTAAGCATAAGCCCTTGGCAGCAGGCAGAGCCTACAGGGCATGGATGTTCTCTATTACTTCCACAAAGGAACCATTTTGACACAAGGAAGTGACAGTCACTGGCAGTGGTGTCAGCCCGATGCTGCCCAGATCCCAGGCTCCACCCCCTCACCCTGCAAGAGCTCTGGGGTTTGTTTCAAACACCTCAAGCTCCTGCTGCTGTGCTCCAGATGTTCATCCCAGCTGGCTCTACCATCAAGGTCAGAGGAGTGTTATCTCTGGACATTGAGGACTGTATCAAAAAATTTCCTTTCTGCTGACTAATATTTAAATACATTGCTTTTTTAAAGTCTGCTGAAGAGTCTTCACGCCTCATATCTGTGACTTGAGCAGTTCAGCTCGCCCACCTCTAAGGATGCTGTCTCACTGTGCTCAGGAACTCAACGCAGTTAGAAGCAATACTTCAGGAAGGCCGCATACTCACATTGATCACATACGTCCCAGGCAAAAGGAGAAGATAGTATTCCCCTTGTTCATTTGTTCTGTAGGGGCAGATGTGTGGCCTTCCTTTGGCTTCCACAATGGCGTTGGGAATAGGATTCCCATTCTTATCAGTAACTTGGCCTTTGACACCTATGAAAAAGGGAGAGGAGAGAAAGATCATGAGCTGTAACAGGTGAGCCTCCTTCTCTGAGAAAGTCAAGACTGTTCTGTTGCTGGATGCACTCAAAGGCTGTTTGACCACGTTTCAACATATCTAATAATACCACTAGTCACTCCGGTCTCACTCAAGGGAATTAAACCAGAAAATTCTTGGCTGTTGTTAATAGTTTACCCAAATGTTAAGTTAGAAAGCAGTATTGTAATCTCCTAAATCTCATTTGCTGAAGGCATCATACACATGCCTTCAGCATACACTGTATGTCTTTTACTGAAGGGTTCAATCTTCAATACAGGTTTGGCAGTTTTTGCACACAAACACACACACACCCACCCTTCTTTTTGTACTTTAAAATAAGTCAGCCTCTTGTCTAGTACTTCCCAAAGGCAGAATACCAACAACGTCTGCTTATGAAGTAGATTCCCTTAATTCCCACACATCTTCAAGGCAGCACCGGGCATTAAGCAGAGATAAAATAGCAGTCAGATATTTAGGGCAACAAAATGCAAGATAAGCAACAGATTTGTGCAAACCCTTCAACTCATTGTAAAGCACCACAGCTTCACTAAGCAGCAGTTCTCTTCCAAATGTGAAGTCAGATCACACCTAGAGAAGCCTCTCAAATTTACAAAATCCAAGGAGCAAAGACCCTGTGCTGAGGCACACATACACTTAGAGACCTCTGAAATAAATGATTGTCCCAAGGCTGCTCAGGAAAGTGAGGGAAGAGGTGGGCTGCATGGTCAGACATCTCCCAGGGCCTGTCCCTTGCTCCTGCCCCAGCACATTTTAAGCCCCGTGCACACCTGTAGCAGCACCCATCACCCCTCGCCTGACACACTTTTAAGTTCTCCTGCCTTACCCATCCCCTGGCCTTGTAGCACTTCTTGTTCAGAAGCTCCCAAGTTAACACCAGATCTCTTCCCTGTGAGCTGTGACACTGACAGGCTGCTGAGGAGTTCCCTCTAAGCTGGCCTCAGTTTTCACTCTGCCCCATTCACATACCCACCTAGGTGTACTTGTTTGATGTATTCGATCAGAGCAACTTTGTTGTCACTCCAGAACTTTTCCAGCTGGTCTGCTGGAGGATATTTACAGCATGACAGCTCCAATGTAATTTCAAAACACTGTCCCCAGACATAGTTGTAATCTTGCATTCCACCTTAAAAGTGAAATAAAAGGGTGTTCAGCTGCAAAGAAACACTAAAGTCAAACTAAAAGACAAATAGTTAAAATGTTGGTACTTGCATTATACCTGTAAGAAAAGTAAATCAGATAAATTATTCCTCAATGCCACACTTGCATTTACTGCCTCCTGTGGAAACCCAACTTAATTATTTACTATAGTTACTCGTAGAGTGCTGTTTTCTAAAGCATACTTCATTTTGGAAATGATGATGATTGTGGCTGAGAAAGGGTGGGTCTTAAATTCATTCAAGCTTTTCCAACTAAAAAGGGACAGATAGGCTGGCATAGGATTTGTCACTGCCAAAGCCACTGCAAGAGCCGTTTAAGTCTTTGAATTCAGACAATGAAAACAACATACACAGTGCACAAGCCCCATATTCTATTTGGCTACACATAAACAGTAGTGAAAAGTGAGAATATCTTACCAGAAACAGCTGAATGAAATATCAGTGACATTCTTACCTTCCAGCTGGTACCAAGAGTACCCATTGGTGATGCCTTCTGGGAAGGTTTGCCTGTTGTCACACCCCGTCCCTTTGTACATGCTGGCATGGTTGGAAGAATAGGTTTTTGCCAGGTGAATAAAAACATCATCGTCTGGAGATCTGCTATAGCCTTTCAAAGAGCCAGTAACTGCAGAATGAAGATAGCCATTGTGCAACTCTCATTACTGGTAAAACACACAGTGCTGGCTTACGTGCAGGATAAACATCTCCCAAATGGCCATATTAGGCAGGGAATTTTGATGGGGTTTATCAAATTTTGCCCAGCTCAAAAGCTAGAAGAACCTTGCAGGAATCCTTGTAAATTTTGCTTTGGTACAGACAACGTTCCTAAACCCAGTCAGCTGAGGAGAACAGAGTTTGTTACCAGCTTACCTGGGTTACCATTATCAAAGGTGTAACTGGCAACCAGAGCACCCCCATGCAAGTTTGCTGAAAGAACAAACGTTTCATTTTTTATCCAGTCCATTACTGCTCGAGTCTCCGGCTGAATGCTAGCACTGTTATTTTCAAAGGCATCAGGAAAATTTCTGTTCAGATCTTCTCCATTCGTGTTGTATCTTAGAAAGAGAGAAGACATTACCATTACTGTTTTGCCTGTGGATACTTCCACATCACCAGCCTCCCAGTACTTCAGATCTGTGGTGTGCTAGTGTCTTCAGGGAACAGGCAAGATGATCATTTTTTATTTCTCAAGCATTAAGGTGATGGACTTCAGTTTGCTTTCTGGCACTGGAATTTTCATAGGACACAATAAAACAATTCCAAGTGGAAACACAGAGTATTTAACATGCACAGAGCATGCACACCTACACATAAGTGAATTAGAAAAACCAGAGGCAGATCAGAAGGACTTTGTCCTCCTCCTGTATGTGTTTTTCCTGCTTGTATAGAAGACCAAGGTAACTACTGAATGGCCGTATCCCTTGGACTGTTGTCACTCTCAACAGACAGAAAAAATTTGAGTCAAACACTGGATACATCTTCTCCTTAAACCTTAAGGTCCAGCCTGTGCAAATGCTCTCTTGCTTTTTCACTCAGACAGGTCAGTACAGGAAAAAAGAGGGTATTCACCGTTGACTGCATTAATTTTTGAACTCAGTCAGTTAAACTCTGTCTATTTGACAGTGAGGGGATAAAAATACCCCCCTCCATACAAGTCCCATCTATTTGCTGAGAAATGCATTTTTTTCTTAATAAAAAGGATGGCCGACACTGGGCACCTAAAGAACTAAACTACCTGAACTCTCTTTTCACTTGTTTCTGATGTTGCCAAGGCCAGCGATCCAAGAGAACTTCTAGCTCATGAGTTTGCTTTTTCTGCACATTCCAACTTTGTCCTTTGGGTATTTCTTCCCATTCTCTCACTCTCTCTTTCCTTCTTCTAGCTCGTTAAGCTTTTCATCCCCTTTTTGTTTTTTGCAATAGTCACATTAAAGAATGCAAAAGTAGCACAGGATGCAATGCCAAGTTATATTTTCTTCTGAGTAGGTTTTTTCCCTACCACTACTATTAGCACAGAACTTACTACAGCCAGCTCTGCTTGCGTAACTCCTCCTTCTTACTAAATCCACATTCAACATGATTTTAAACACATTGCTAGAAGTCCATTCAACAAGCTTAGACACACCTTTTCTCGTTAAGAAGGGTTACAGAATTCTCCAATTGAAATAGATCCCTGTGGGTGGAATTTTCCTTCTTTTCTTGTAGCACTCTAAAGGTGCTACAAAATAGGGAATTGTGCATGTATTGGCAATCTGGGTCTCCCGCCTAAAAGGTGAAGTCATTACACCATTCTGACCAGTTTTTTCTGGCCACACCACATATAAATACCAGTCTGACTCAGTCTTCCAGAAACTCTATGCCATAACAACACGTCTTCAGAACAGCACAGGCAAAAATTAGCCCTAGCACATCCTGTAGACTCTGCTCTCCACTAAGTATGATTCAGTCTTCTGGCTATCTGCGATTATTACTCCCCACCCATCCCTTTTACCTCTCCCACCCTCCTAAGCCACCCTTACCTTCCTCGTGTGTAATAACAATCAGGCACTTTTGTAGCTTCAAATCCATCAGGATTCATCGTTGGCATGATATGAATCCGGGTATTATTGAGTAACCGGGTAACAACTGGGTCACCTCCATAGCTGTTCACCAGGAACTCTATCAAATGGAGCAGGATTTCCCTCCCAACAGTCTGTGTAAAGAAGCATAGGTTTTACTTTAAGTCTGATATGGAAGAAAAAGAAGAAGAAAATAAGTAAATAAAGACCCCCCCCACCTTGCACTTCCAGGTTTTTCTTATGGACTACACATACATACAAGGCATATGAGAGCACTCTGATCAACACTGCTTTGTTTTATGCTCTCCCCTAAATATATTTAAAGCAACTGAATAGATTAAAGGAATCACTGGAGGGTTTTCACAAGGGTTTTAAACCCAGATCAGCCAGACCTTTTTGTATAATGGGATGTGTCAGATGCACTGCTTAAATCTTGCATGGATAAGGAACAGCTATAACAAAAACTAAACATCATGTGGGCTTGGGAAAACCCCACTGCATTTTCTCAGTCCCACAGCAGGGTCCCAGCTCTGTGCTGGTGCCTGAGTGACCCTGCACACAAGCACCGGTGCTGTGCGGCACCACTTGGCAGTGGTGGTCCAGAAGGAAGGGAGGACAAGTCTGCCATGGTTTCCAGGATGCTACAGAGCAGGAGTTTTTCTTGTTGATCCTCTTTTATGGAAAGTCAATATTAATACAAGATCAAAGAGGCCACATAGATATTTCTGTTACATTACTTTATTTTAATGCCATGAACATGTGCATTGGGGAAACCAAATAAATCCTTAGAAAAAGACATGGAAAGACATTTGGATACAGACTTTAGATCAAGGAGAGGCAGTGGCAGGGAAAAAGCTAAACACTTACTTTTCTTCATATAAGTTTGTATAAGTCATGAAAGCTGACATCTCCCTTTAGTCTATCAGATTTTAGGCAAAATAGTGTCAAGTACCAGATCCAGAGTGAAGGACAATCCTATTCTACCCCAGAAACCACTGCTAGTGTTCACTGGACCATGCTTTCCAGGGGCACTTTCCATGGCACTGTGACCCATGCCTCAAGGGTGCTTTAGGGTTCCTAAGCCCTGTCTGGAAAGGGAACAAACCAAGACTTGCAAGTAGATGAGTTCTAGAGATAACTCATCTCTACTTTATCGCCAAGAACAAAGCCTGGTATATCACAACAGGATCTAGGCCAGCACCTGAGTATGTGAACACAGACTGCTCTGCAGGTTTGATAAATACACTCTGTGAAATGTAAGAAGGGATGCAACAGAACTGTCTTGTACAGGCAGCTCTTGAAAAGGGTGATAGACATCCTGGGAAGCATATAAGGGTGGGGGAAGAAAGGAGAGGAGAGGAGAGAAATCAGCCAAATCAGGGCCCTGGGCATGAGTGATGAAGGTACCAGACTCAGAAGCAGCAAGAATGGCTCTATCACAGAGACAGCTAAACTACAGACAAGACTGGACTGCTGTCTGGAGAAACTGGGAAAGTGCTCTTCTCCTACTGCACTTCTTTTCAGTGCCTGACCAAAAGAAATCCCAAAAAGAAAGGGTAGAGAAGCAGGAACAGAAAGGGGAAAAAAGAAAAGTAACAAAAGAATGTGGTAGGAAAGGACAGTGTTTACAAAAAAAGAAAGATGACCAGATTTTCACAGATGACAGACATTCTTTGCACTTAAAAGTTAATCCCGGACCTAGTTACATGTACAGTATTTCACAAACTATTTTATAGGATTCCTGGTATAGCTATTGTTGTACTCAGGACATTAAGCGATCCAGGTTATCATAAGAGTGTTGGCACCTAGATGATTGCACAGTGAGGGAAGAATACACTTATCACCACTGTTTTGGTGTGGTAACAGAGGGGTGATTTTGTTTCGGTCCAGAGCACCCTGCATTGCTTGAGAAAGCACATCTGGAAGTATCTGAGGGAAAAGTTTTGTTTCTGGGAAAGTTGAAGATCAAGTTTTGATCTCCTGCTGCTCAGTCCAGCTTTACCCTGTTACTACAGAGGTCAGGGGTACCCGTGGATAAGACTTACGAGTCACTCAGTTTTACTTTAGAGCTTCAAACAAAGGATCTAGGCACACTGAAGTTTACTGTTGCTGACAGTAAAGTCAAGGACAGACACCTTAACCCGCCTCAGGTTTAATATGAAGATAGAGAGAGCAGCATGTATGTGTTCTGGGGCTTTGAGAGGACATGAACACTTAGTTTCGATTGCAGTATCTCAAGGGAGATGCCAAGGTGTATTGTTTTACTGTATTTCACATGAAGGGTGACAGGAAAGCAAAGGAAATCCCTTTCTCCCACCTCTAGGGATACAATTAGACATTGAGTTTCTCTGTGCACTTTCAGATGTCAGCTTCCTCCTGTGCCCCAAAGGGAGAAAGTCAGCAGGAAAGGCTTTCAGTGATCCTCAGGGGAAGCCTTGAATGAAGGAGCGTGCATGTGTCAGGATGTGGATCAACGCTGTAGAAAAGGCGTGACTGCTGCTTCTGCACACAAATCCTTTAAACTTCTGACTCTGCCTGCTGGCAGGGCTGTGTCAGCACCCTGCTCAGCTACCACAGGGATTACTCAAGAAGCCCAAGCAGCAGCCAGTTAGGAGATTAAGGTTAGCTCCAATTGCACCTGCACGGTAACACTTTACTGCATCACCCCTGTGTTTAGAACACTCTTGTTACCACATGATAGAGACCTAATACCAGGGGACTATGAGTGCATGGACTCTGCCCATTTTTATGATTAAAATTCTTTCCTTAAACATGGCCTGGTTTTTAAGTTGAACGATGTTGAAAGAAAGATCCAAACCATCAGGCAGGACCTGTTTCAGGGCAACACAGTCTTGCCAGTCTCCCTGCTCCAGCCCCGGCTGCTCCACAGGCCAGGTTCAGCATACCAGGCACAACCCCACCTAAGGAAGCCGAGGTAGAGCAGAGAAACCAGTAGGCCATCCTGGTTTCCCACTGAAATGCCATCGCACTTGCAAGACGTTATTTTTAACACTTGTACAGCGCTAATTATTACGCACCGCTAGGACACACCCCACCGGGGCTGTCCTGCTTTGCCAAAACGCACCAGTGTTAAAGCGACTGTTTATGCAAATGGCTTGGCACACATCCCTTTATTTCTCCAGCAGCAGTCACTACGGACATCTGAGAACTACCACATGCATGACAGGGAAGTGCAGCTCTCTGGTTTATCACTGAAGGAAATGGCAACACAAGGCCTGCTTTTGAACTAGGAACTGGCGTAAGTTGTTACCACCTGAACAAATTCCACAGGCTTCAGACTTTACCTGGCTGAGACATGGATAGCTTTTTCTTTTCCCACTCAAAAGAGTGTGAGGAAAGACAAGGAAAAAAGTAACTGCAGCAAGGCAGTGTTAAAATGTGTTGCAACAGAGCTCAGCAACATCTAGCTTTTTTCAAAGTCTGTTGTTAGCACTGAGATTTGATTACTCTGAATTTTGAAATCTCTGGTGCTTCTGACCTTCTTCACATTACATCAGCTAATACTGAAGCTAGGTGGAAAATAGTTCACTATGCAATAAATATTTTTTATAAATATTTTTTTTTCCTAGAGCAAATACTGTTTTGCTGCATATCACTTCAATAATATGTCACACAGGACTGAGGACATAGGAATATGGGCTTACAATTCCTTATAGCAAGTTGTGCAGTATGTGCAGTATTCTTTTTGTGCAATTGGATGATAAAAAAACAGCCTTTTTTTTCCACAGTGGTATTTTGATAGTGTAAATGCAGCTTCCATTATTTTTTTGGAAATAAGAGTGAGAAATTCTACACAAAACTCATCAGTTTATTGTTTGGTGTTTTTTAAAGACCCCATTATATTGATCACAAATAAATCTACTCCAGTCCTTACTCACCTAAGCCCTAATATTTCAGGAAGCCCTACTGTGGATATGACTATGTCTATGATGACATGGAAAATGGGGCATAGTTGCTTTAACTTATTTCACAAGATAAGCCAGCAGATAAATACATCCTTTCACGTAGGCTAGTTCAGATCTATCAGTACAGGCTCCGTTTCACAAAATGAAAGAGGAAAAATACTACTATTTTTAATAATATTTTATACTACTGCATTATTATACTATTTATATTAGTGCTTTATTAATAGTATCATAAATAAATGATTGCTTATTATAAATAAAATATTGTATTATTTAAGATTATTTGCATTGCTGTTATTTTATGCTATACACTGAGAAAATAAAGCGATCAGAAGTGGACACTGCAGGAGAAAAGGACTGATATCAGCATTGCCACCCCGAGAGTTTATCTTGTGATGGTCCAGCTACACTACAGCTGCAGAAAGTTAAAGCCATATACTCAATACATTAAAGGGAAAAAGCAGAAACACACAGGTAGTTTACAGTTTGTTCAGACGTGCTTTTCCTTAAAGGGTTTCCCTGCAGTGATATACATGGTTTAGGAACAGCCTTCCAATTAGATCCTATTTGTTCAGTTGTGTAGAATGGACTCAAGTCACTGGCACAGAGGTTCCAAAGGTGATAGTTCTGCTCCATTTGTGACCTAGGAGCATTTAGGTGTTTGGTTGTGGTTGACGTTAAGCAGGAGGAGTACTTCCCCAGGGAGGAATATGTGACTTAGAAAGAGAAGATCTTTCAAGTAAGAATACAAGGCTGGGACAAGAGAAGCTGTGCCTAATTCAGAATAGGAGTTGCCCCAGAAGATGAGGCAACCTCTCCCTCACCTTCCCCCCGCAGACTTTGTTAACATTTCACAGGCTCATGTATTTTGTGCAGTCAATTACTGCCATTTTGATTAAAGTCAGTTTAAATCAGTTTTAATTTGGCTTGGGTTAAACAAAAAGTACTGCTAAAAATGGTGTCCAGCTACACAGAGGCAACACAAAGAATGGGAGAAGTTTTTTATTGCCTCTCAGCGGATTTGGGGCAAAAGTTCACTCTATTTGGCAACAGTGAACAGAAATGAAAATATTTTAAATCTTGGCTGGTTATGTCTTAGAGTATTAAGAAAAGTGAACTTACTCAAAAAAATAAATCTTTCCAGTTCTGAAAAAACAATACTCCTTGCCTACTATTGTGTACTCACTTTACTTTATTAGAACTTCCCTGTTGGGCAGCTTTCCAAATAACCTAGATTTTCTTCCAGCAGCATGTGCGAATAGCCCACACACATGTAATTCAGGTTCCACCCCAACTTCTATGTTTTTGGAGCAGCTGGCCAGCTGAGTCAAAGTTAAGCCTCATTTGTGTGATCACAACAGGTTAGAAGGGCAGCATCACCAAACAATACTTGAGAACTTCTCATTTTGTATCATTTGTGGAAAGCGTCACTGAAGCACAAAAGACCTGAATGGATCAATGAAGTCATAATCTCTTTATGAAAGACTCTGGCACACAAGTTGAAGCTCGTCGTATAATTAGTGCAAAACTTATCTGCTTAATATATTGGAGGGATAGTTGAATCTATCCCCAGGGACTAGCAACATCTTAGATTATGGGAAAAAAATATTCAAGTTCTCTAATGCTTCTCTATATGAGGAATTAATTTCCTGCCATCTGAAATACATATATGATCAGATGAAAAAAACGCAAACATTAACTGTGTGTTACCTGTAGGTACCAAAAAAACCCATACGGCAAAAATCATCATGAGTGCCTGAAAAGGAGGAATAGCTCTATTTCCAGAATGTTCCCTAGGTGTGAGCTTGGTCTGACAAACAACTGGAATGTAGCATGCCTTAGCTAGGCAGCTCAAGGATCAACCCTGCTCAGACTGTCTGGCACTGTGTCTGACTTTAAAAGAAAATCATGCCTTGTTTCCTCATGAAGTCAATAAAAAACTTACATCCTAGGCAGTGATCCAAGTTGCCAATCCCCAGCAACTCCCAGCCCTGTGGATGTGCAAACAGTGCATGTTTCTATGGTCAAAGCTCCCCATGAGTATCCAGCTGGACAGTGATAATGACAGGGGTGCTTCCTTGTGGAGACTTCAGTATGTGTGGCCTTCTGCAGTCCAGCAATATCGGATTCGCAAGCCAGGCCATTCTGGATGAGATCATATCCTGCCCTCCACCTCCTTCCCATCAAAGCTGGGTGATTTACAGTTCCAGGTTTGCAATCCCCTTCAGCGGTCTGCAGGGACTGCAGTATGGAGCCTCAGTTCCTAGATGCCTTGGTGACACACACCAGGTTTCAGGAGCTGCAAACCCTATCTTGGGCATCCAGTAACAAATGTACCCATTTGAAACCATGAATCAGCTTCCTCCCACACAGAGTTAAATTCCCAAGCAGTCAAGCTCCCAGCAGCACTTTGAGCAAGGCCAGTGTCAAACAAGGTGAAACTAGTCTACCTTGGGGAAATTCTTGGCACAAAATGTCACAAGTGCCTGTAGGCGTGCAAGTACTCACACACAGTCTTGTTAACAGCAATAACTCGTGACACGTTACCCTTTGCACAGGGTACATTTCTACTACGTCTCTTTTTCTCGGTTTTGGGAATTCACGGTCTAGCACGTATGTATACACACATATATATCTTGCTACTCCTGTTAAATTATTTAACCTTCACATGAAAGACTGCATAAAAATATATTGTGTAGTTTAAACTTACCCTGAACATGACTAATATAATCAGATAAAGCTAAAGAATAAAAGAAATAGAAAGCAAAGAAGTACTATAGAAGACAGTGAAGCTTTGACTCTTTCTGATTCAGATTCAAGTACCGCACCAGGTAGGCTCATAATCATCATTTCTTCTTTATCATTAATAAGTGGGCATTCTTCCCAGAGCAAGTTTATTGTTCTGGAATTGCTTTTTGTTTTGTTCTCAGTGTTATCTCTGGTGAATCTAGGTGTTCCTAGCTTAGGGTTCCCAAGACAAATTTTCTTCCTAAAATAAATAATTTGATGCTTCACAGCAATTATTATTTATTCTTAGGATGTATTTGAAGAGTTCTATCAGTCATATTTCACGCCTAGGCAGTAATAATGTACAAGCAAACTACTGCATCTGACTCATTGCCAGGAAACTTAAAGTCTCTGGGTTTACTCACTTGGAGAAGACAAAGCTCTCCACTTAAGAGAGGTCTTGGGTATAGGATTGTAGGACTCTTCACCATGATGTAAGGTCTCCTAAGGCCCTCCCTTCCACCAAAACAAGGGAACTTTATTCTGAAAATTCCTCAATAAATACACACACATATTTTGTCTTCCTTGAGTTATGACACACCTCAATAATCAGAAGCACATGACTGAGAGAAGTTCACTCTAAACCTCTGGTAAGTGTATTTGGTATAAATGACATTGCAAAAATTGAAACGTACCTCATCCCCATGCATATTAGCAACATACTTGAACTCTGGAATGCCAATCTTATGATGGGTTGGAAACTTTCCCAGAACAAGAACCCACAGGTCTCTACCTTTAAGAGGGGAAGGGGAAAAGACATTTTTTAAAACAAGTGTAAAATCATACAAGCCTTAGAAGAACAAAAAGAGTTGGTCATTAAGACCATTGTACAAATTCTCGTATTTCATTGGTGCCCACTCAGTCTTATATATAACATATCAAAGTAGACTGTGGGGTTCTTTTATTCTATGAATATTTGCAATATTAGTTATAGGAATAAATATGCTTTGCCTTCTGACCAAGTATGTTGTAAACCCTGCAATTTCTAAAGCATTTAACCAGGACTAGAAAAGAAGGCTGCTTTTTTTTTTTTTTGTAATAAACACTTTTCAAGTTAAATTTAGCAAATAAGATCACTCTCCCCCCCCCAATTTTAAATCATAAGGCTTTTCTGAAATTTATACAGAAAAGTTATAAAGTTATAAGTTTTCGTTATCACAAAAAAAGAACATCTGGTTTTGTACTAAAGACAACACGAAAAAGCTAAACACATTCATGCATTACTGTTCAGAAAACAGGAGGCACCAGAAAGAGCTGCATCAGAGACATATTCCAAATATATCAGCAGGGAAAGAATTAATAGCTACAGAAGGAGTATTAGTTAGGACCACTAAAGCTGCAAAAGAAGCTGAACTTCAAGTAACAAAATAAACAAACATACATACATTTTGGAAGTCCTCACTTAAGCAGGGGGGAGAGGGAGAGGGGAGGGAATTTTTTGTTACTATTTTTAGCGATACTGTGGCATTTCAGACCTCATCTGCAAATCTGTGCTTCCCACTAGTCTGCTCACTGAGGTAGAAAACTCAAGTTTCAGCAGATGGCAGCAATGAAACCGGACCAGTTCCTTGATAAGAGCAGCAACAGCCTACAGCCTGCTAATGCCCAGACCTCACGAGCATACTACCTGTTCCCAGCTCCACACAGGGCTTGCTGGGGCCCACAGCCTGTCTGAGAGGAGCCCAGCCATCACTGCTGCTTGCAGGAAATAACGTAGGAACCGCTATATGCAGTACTATAAAAGCCTTATTTCCTAAATCTTTGTGGATCATCGAATCTGCAGTAAACAAACTCCGGAGCATATCAGTTTCCGATTCCTGAAGCCCTCTTGTCATGCACGTGCCACAGCATTTTTGTTTTCTTTTCTAGCTATGTGACTGTCTCACAGCAGCTATACCACAAGGGTCATGACTTCAGGAATGGGAGAAAAACTTGAAGAGGGCTGAAGCAACACTGCAAGATGCACTGAAAGTTGTAAGAGAGGTAAAACTGAAGACAGTGGGTGCCAAACTAAATGCTCAGTTAACAGAATCAGAGTCTCAGGCCTAGGATCAAGAAGCAACAAGACAGTGCTGAGAGCTGACAGACTCAACAAGGAGTGATCTCAGTATCCCCTGGTTTTACAGTTACTCTTAAAGACATTGGTGTTCAACTCTTGTAACCATGCTATGCACAAAGCTGTGAGATGCTGCTACTGACTCTTTCATTAAAGGACAAGGTGAGCAAGCTTTCAAAAGTGTGCTTTCAAAAATAATTTTGTGGCAAGTGATTTGGTAAGAAAGCTAGTTATTTGGCCTTGTTGTATGTAGAGCCACTGTTTTATAAAAAAAGAAAAAGCTTGATTTCTGTAAGGCTAGACAAGTTGTAGAGTGGAGAACCCAAACATACTAGCATTTAAGCACATTCTTCTTCAAAAGGAAAGAAAGAGAACACCCAAATCATCTCACCCTAGCCCTTCTCCCCTCCAAAACCTCCAGAGGTCCCCTCTAACCTCAACCATCCTGCAGCTCTGTGAAAATAGATGACAAGTCTTGCTGCAATAGCCTACAATTCTAGTAGTGAAAAAAGTATGCTACTGTTATTCATAATCCAGTGTGGACAACAACCTCAACTTATTTTCCATCTCTGCAATGTGTCATTCTCTCTACAGTTGTATCTTGGGGCAAGTTGCAATGAATTACCAAGGAAGTCCTCCCAGAATGCTCCTATGATTCTTTGTCCTTATGCCTTCTAAGAATGAGAGCTGCTTCCCAGCTCTCATTCCCTCTACTGGAAGGCAAGTTCAGACATCCCTCGTTGGTGTTTGTTGCCCTGTGGACTTGTGCACCAAGAGGAACACACCTGCCTACAGCTGCGATTGCAGCCTTTCCACCACGGCCCAAACTTAAAGGTGGCTACTGAAACCTACAACACACAGCTCATTGTATATACTCAAGCGAAGAGCCCAAGTAGAGATAAAGTGCTCTAGATGTTTCCATCATTTAGGATTTTCTACAAATAATATTGTATTCTGATTTCAAATTAAAAAAAAATACTTGCACTCTCTTGCCATCGGCAGTACTCATTCCTGCTGCTCTCACTGTGAATTGCACTCATGGGAAACACAAGGAAGAGCTAAGTATAGACTAACATGAAGTACTAATTTAAATTGGTCTTTCCAGCATTAGTGTTTAGAGTGTTTAGAGTTTGTGTGAGGGCCATCTACATGATAAACACTCCCATGAACTGAAATACCAGTTATTTCCTGGCATTTCCAGCTTGTAAGAAGTATTAAACCTTTCATTAACAATTAAAATGCATTCCTGGGTCTGCCCAGCCTGCAGTACTGGATAGCGTACCTATGAGGGATGATGTAGGATTTCTTTCCATACGGCAGTAATTAACTGCATATGAAAAGATTCAGCATATGGATGGTTTCCCTTAATCAGAAAAGCCTAGATAACTCTGGTTTGGTACCTGAAGGGAACAGCTAAGCTTCCTCTCATGTTTTGAAAAGCCATTTCTCACTGCCAAATTGCCAAACCAGAACTGATGTCAACTAATTAGTGAACTACATTTCAAGTGATGAAGACAAATGTGTGTTTCTAACTGTGTGTCTCAGGACAAGTAACAAGACTTGTGTCGGAGCAGAGCCAGACCACACAGCTTCTAGTAGAATGAGAAGTCTTTTTACCTTCTTAAAAAGTTTTCTAGCATTTCCACTAGTTCACAACAGTGTCAGTATTCTAAACAGATCTACAGAAACTGGTAATTAAAATGAAGAATTGAAAATAATCTCCAGATCTAGTGGGAAAGAAACCAAATCAGCTTGTAGATGTTGGAGTCTGGACCATGCTCCCTGTTTTTGTTCTGAATTTTATTTCTGCTTTTCTTCACTTTGTTCTTTACAGCTTCATTTATGAAAAACTTGTAATTTCAAAGAAAGTTATGGCTAGGAAATGAAGTGAAGCGACTGGGGAATGGCTCAGACCCACTGTCAGTACCAGTCAGGGTAGGGTACTGATTCAGGAGCTTGCAGGGAGGAGCACTCTGCCCAAGAAAAAGCAATAGACTGACTACAGTCCTCCTGAGTTGGCCATGTGTTGCACACTGGCTTCATGGGTAGGAACTGCAGTAACGCTGATCCATGCTGAGGCAGTCCCTACCTAGAAAGATGGAGGACAGAGAGGAGGAGAAGGGAGATTAACTCTCATTAGAATGCAAGGTCCCAGAGCAATTCAATCATAGAACCAAACTCATAATCATAGAACAGCCCACGTTAGAAGGAACCTCAAGAGATCATCTGGTCCAACCCTACGTGGAAAAGGAAACCTAGATAAGATTATTCAGCACTTTGTTCAATTGCATCTTTAAAACCTCCAGTGATGAGGACTCTACCTCATTTCTGGGGAAGTTGTTCCAGTGAACGATTCTCACTGTAAAAAATTTTCTTCTATTGAGATGAAACCTCTCAAAGTGCAACTTGTACCCATTGCCCCTTGCTTTTTTCCATGTGGCTCCTTGTGAAAAGAGAGGCATCCTCTTTGTAGCCACCCTTCAAGTACTAGAATTCTGAGATAAGATCACCCCCTAAGCATTCTCTTCTCCAGGGAGATAAGCCTCCTTGGGGCAACATTGTCTTCCAGCAAAACACTACCACAGATAATGAAGGACTTCAAGAGTAATTCCTTTTGCTAAACTAGCACCAGCAGCACCCTTGCCCTGAGGTACTCTGATTTGTCATCACCAATGCAAGCTGGAAAATCTAAAGCCATTTTGGAACTTTTCTTCTGCGAGGGGACTGCCCAACACATGGTTTGATTCAGATTCTATTAGAACTTGAAGTACCAGTACATTATTTGTATAACCAGAAATGGTTAATCAGAATGATTGATGTGGCAGTACTGCAGAAGTAGAACAAATGTGAACAAATATGTGATTTTAACCTAGCCAGACTGAGTAAAGCACCCCCAAAAGAGGCTACACACCTGAAGCTGAGATCAGACAAACATCTGTATGAACAACTGTACATCAAATTCTTTTGTGAGCATTTATCCTCACTTTCAAGTATACCATGGTCCACGGAGACAGAATGGATTATCTAAAGACTTGGCCTGTAGCAGCATTGGCATTAGTAATGAACAAAGTTGATATGCCAAGGAAGGCTCGGACACTTTAAATATAAGAATGTCTTCAAGGTATTTTAAAGAATAAAGAGATACAGATCAATTCCATACATCAACCAGGCCTATCTGGCAATATTCAGCATGGTGTTTAGGTAAGCAGAAAAAAAAGCCAAAAGAACCCAAGGTAACATTCAGCTGCAGGTCTATCACAGCCACTGACAGCCCTGAGTCACTATGTGGGGGCCACTGCTAAACTTAGTACTTCTGGCCTCTTCCCACGGATCCCTTACTACAGACATAAGGCATACTCTCTTGGCAAAAAGTAAATAGAAGTATCCATCTCCCACTATTTAATCAGTTCCTAACTACTCCAAGAGATTATACTAGTCACTCCAATTTAGAGTCAGCATCATATAAGCAGAACTGTCGGAATAAACAAGGACTTTAAAAAAGCACTAGATACTGTTTATTTGTATCCAAAGCACTTGAGAAAGGGAGTCAAAACAATTCATGGTTCACACGCTTGCTTATCTTCCTAAAGGTTTACAAATCTTTCATTGATTGGGACATCCATAGCTGCTTTGGACACTTTCACAAGACTTGTATCTTATGAGAACAGCAACCCTTTCTTTCCTATGTACATGTGAGTCACCACTGTACCATTTCCAGTTCTCATAATCAAGCTGAACACACTCTTTATACACAAAACCATGAAAAATTGCCAGTGCAGAGCACAGTCTCTACAATAATAACTTATAGGTTATTTGAACAAAAAATCAAGAAATAAAAATAAAATTGTAAAAGCCAAACAAAAACAACCCGGAGGGAATACTGGTTTTAAATTAAGATATACTAACCTTATTCAATATTGCTCACTAAGAAGATGAGAACACCACAGACCCCAAGAATTAGTCTGAGCAGGCTTTTTCTACTATTTACACTGACTGGTTTCATATTTACACCCAGGAACCAAGTAGACTATTTTTCCTTTTCACCAACTCTTCTTTTTATTACCGCAGGGTTTTTAAACCTAGTTCAAAAAGGTTATTTTCTGAGAAAGCTGTGAAACTGGTGTGCATCTAGTAATTTTCAGAAAAGCTACTGTATAGATAAAAGTAATAAGTATTACCCATTCACAGCAATATCATTGGATCATCATGAATAAAGTGATTGCTTGCGTTACAAGCAGGCCATAAGGGAGAGGGGTGGTTTATTTTAAAGTGCAATTTATCCAGATTCAACAGCTTTGTTCAGCCTACGCTTTTACCACCAGAGGCAGAGGACGTCAGAACTATTTCTGCCATTTGAGGGTAACAGAGGGAGTAGGCTACCGGTTGTGGTTCACAGGTGGCTGAGAAGTTACTGGTGCACTTTGAGGATTTCAGTTCACTGAAGTACCTCATCAAGAGACTTGCCACACCCATCCTGTAAAAATCCTTGTCAGATCTCAGACATTATGTTTGCCTCAAGAATAGGAAGCTCAAAACCATACACACCCCAACACTGACAAGCAGACTCCAACAAATCCAGAGAGCGAGTTGTTCCCCCCCTGCCCCTATTTTTTCTTTCTTTTTTTTTTTCTTAACTCAATAAAGGGGAGAAAAATAGAGGCTAGATTAACTTTTTAAAAATAATCCAGACTCTGCCATGATCATCTGTTTCTGGTTTAGTTAACAAAATACATTAGCTTAACTTGTTGTTTACAGATTCTCTCCTAAAATAGATAACAAAATGTCTCTGTAGAAACATTAGTGACTGGCTTTGAGGAAAGAGAATCAACGAGGCAACAACTGAGAATCAGGCACTGTTACTACCTACAGATAGAGTAATTTGGTCCTTAATCTATTGAACAAACCATATTGGTGGCCTTTATTCTTGGAATTTTGAGATCAGCCTAATGCAATTGCATATCAAAGCAAGTCTTGTACTTTAGGTACACCACAATCAGGAAATATGCTTCATCAGAATCATCCTGGTTGCACATTGCTGTCCCTACCTTATTCCTATAATTTGCTCTAGCTATGCTTTCGAAAACAGAACAATGGACCAGACTGAACTTTTGAACTGGCACAGCAGGACTATATTTCTTGCTGAGAAGAGAGTTTGCTTTTATTTTAGCTTTAGGATAAGTGTTACTTTTTTAGACCTGCTCAAGCTCTGTTTAAATGCCCCAGGTAACTGCAAGACCATGGATGTAGAACACACTGGCTAGGGACAAACAGGAAACGTAACTCAACTGTCCTAAACCCACTGTGAGCTCAGCATGTTACGTAGCAGCTACAGTAATTTAATTAAGTAACTCCGACTGCCATGGTCTGACCTTTCCCATAACAACAAGTAAATCCTAGATATCAAACTGCAGAATCATCTGCTTAGAAACATCCCCTAACCTCTTTCTCATATTTGAGGCACTTCATAACTGAGTGAACAGTTTACAGGGAGGGTATTCTCTCAGCTGTGAGGGTAAGAGATCTACAGCCAGTCCTATGCATTATTTTTTTCTATGTCCACTTCATAAAATAAATCTCCTATTTAATAAAAGGTTCTAAAAGCAGAACTTTCAGAAAGTTCAGAAATAACATGCACATTCAGATTTCATTAAAAGAAAAATCCCGGCCTTAAAAACAATCTAGATCTCTCTTCTACACAAAAACATGTACAGAACAACTGTCTAATGAACAAATGCTTCAGTGTAAGAAGTCTTGCAAACAATTAATTAACGTATTATAAGTAGGTCTCCAGGTACTTACGTGAACACAATATGCCATAGCTACACACAGCAAACCTTTAATCAGACAGCCCTGAAAATAAGCAACACTGGTACCTTCAGGGATCTACAGCCAGAGGTCCCAGGCAGGAAGGCCGTGCAGAAGAGATGCAGGGCACACTGGTCTTCTTCCGTGAGAAGTGAATGGAAGCTACTAGAAATACTTTTCTACTAAAATGTTTCACTGTTTGAAGTGGGGTAAGAGAGATGTGTTACTAAATTCTCCTCAAGCTAAAAGGAGAATGCAGACAAATTGACCATGTGGGTAAGAGTGAGGCATAAGATAAGAGTTTAATTTCTTTAAGTAAGTTTGTGGTTAGGATCACAGTTCATTTACAGGACCAAAAATGTATGAACAATGCTCCAAAATGCAGAATCCTACAAGGAGTGAGGGGGAAAAAACATTCATTTATGTCTATTGTGCACCACTGTTAACATCCTGAGCTCTGTGTTTTAGTTGGTTTTAAAACAAACAAAACCCCCAAACATAAAATCTCTTACATATTTATTTCCTCAACACCAAGAAAGGATATGGAGACTGCATCCACCAGCTGCAATTGCTGATTCTACATTACACAAGCTCTAGAGTATTGCTAACTTCACTGATGTGAATTACAATATCCAGTAGTCAATTCTACCTACTTCTAAACAAACACAGAAAGTTGCAAAGTCCTGCTGAGGGAAAACAGGATGGCTGCAGGCTTAAGACCTTTATTGCTCTGAAAAAAAATGTGACAGATATATGCTGCAACTAGACAGCTACAAAGCAAAGGGTAGAGAGGAAGCAAGAGAACAGAGATTTTTCCCACAAGGCTGGTTCCAAATAAATGCTACTCACATGAACAGTATACTACTTCTAAACAGATCAAGTCTTTCCATTTTGAAATTACAACATTAAAATCTCAGTACTAGATAAAAGTTTATATATGAGAAATGGTTGACCTATGCTGCCAGGGTAGGCTCCCCTCACACAGTTTTCTGAATTTATTTATTTATTTAGGCTGAGACAGAAATCTGCGATACAGCATGTTCCACAGGAAAAAACAAGCAAACTTTCCCACAAAATTTTCTGCAAGAAGTAGGAGAGATCATAGAAGGCAAGACAAAAATGATTGACCAATTCACAGCAAGCATAAAGAAGACTTAAGTAAATAATTTTACTTTCACTGCAAGAGAACAGGAATGTGCTCCAAGTCAGTGACTGCATCTCCAAGAGTAATGTCTAAGCTTATCAATCTTTTAAACATCTGACATTGACCAAACTACATGTTTTTTATAAGTGATTTGCATAAAAAGCAGTTATACTGACAGGAAAGCAAAGTTAAATCTTGTTATCATCAGATAAAATCTTAGTACTCGGCTACTGGAGGACTGACTGCACGCAAACTACTTGTGTTCCATTACAGGAGTCAAACTGCTAGAGGATGCAGCCAGATAATATATGAATCTATATTTCAATGTTTAAAGAATTTTTAGAGTCAGTTAGGACAAACAGACTTAGAATTTAGAGCTAATATAGTAACGGTGACTTCTATTTAAACACATGCTTTAGAGCAAAGCTCAGTTGGGAGCTGAAGACTTAAGAATACAAGCTAATACTTCTTGTTTTTAAAGTCATGATTTAGCTTTCACTAGATAAATTCCAAAGGAGCCAGTCCTCCTTCTCTGTTTTATTTCCCCTTTCCCATCACGATGACTCACATAACGTGCTGCAAATAGCGTTTACAAGGCTATTAATATCAAACCCATCTGTGAACCCAAACACCATTTCAATAATAAAATGAACATGTAAACCTACTTAGAATCCTGTTAACATACGTTTATATGCCACATACACTGTCAAAGACTAGAACAAAGATGGTTATGAAGAAAGACATGAAAAAGAGCAAGTGAGACATAACAGAAAAAAAATTTCTGAAGTGGGCAAGCATGGATAAGAATTTAATAATCCCAGTAAGTTTTAGAATGCCCATTTTTACATGAAACTCTGGACTAGAGCCAAGCAACTTCAGTATGATTTGCATTATGAGGCACTCAGAGTGGAAAATGCCTCATTCATTCTTGTTTCTAAAAACGAACTCTGAAAAACCTCAATGCTTATATTATCTATACACGCCATACTTGCACGATGAGCCTGTAAGGAAATTTGTGGCGCGGGGATAAGGAAGAGGGGAAGGAAGAAGAGATATTATTAAGGATTTGAGACAGGAGGAAAGTCATCTGCAGCAGTCAAATGGAACAACCATAACGTAACAATCTTCTACACAAATATACCTCACATAATCTAACCACAGAAAAAATAACTGCAATACAGTTAAAGACAACACATTCACTGTGGATTTGCCTGCAGATAATTTGTTCATTTTTAAGACAAAAAGAATTCTCTCTATTACCTTTCATTTTTCTTCCTTCTTTATAAAAACACTGGTACTAGCATTTAATAATGGGTAACACTGAGAAACTTGCCTCAAAAGTACAGTGGGCTGTATATAACCTTCTCATTCTATTTTTGTACAGTGCCAGAACCCCTGAAGCCAACCCGATAATAATTCCAGGAGAATACTAATATTTTATGGGTAATGTATTTCAGCTTTGTTTTCTCCAGCAGTAAAACTTGTTTTCTAGTACTTTAAACAAAGTAAAAACATCCAGAATATAAATATCTGTAATGTAAACTCAGTAAAATTTACAGTGCACTTTACTATTGATGGTAGTAACTCAGGCTTCTTCCATATTGTGTTGCAATAAATAACTTAAAATGCATTCCTATTTTTTCCCAGCTACATACACAGACTATTAATGTATAGATGAGACAAGTACCATACCTGGCCTTTTATTATTACATATTTTCACTGAAGCACAGTGAACCTTAAATCAGTATTCCCCTGTTCAACAGCCACCCAAAAATGCCTAAAGTATCAATTGCACTGTATCAGAAGAGTCAGGAGATTTAAGTTGACCTCTGGCACAGCTTGGGCATGCATTCCACTGATGTTGGTGAGGAATGATGGACAGCTCAATTGCCTAGGTTCTCTATTAACTGTATTACCAGGCACATGTTTCACACAGCACCACCTGAGCCCTAATCCCCAGCACCAACGCCCTTTTGCTGAAGTCACAGCTGCTCATCAGATGGAAACCTGGGCATATGCTCATTCCCTCCTGTTTTCCAAGGAGGAAAACCCATGAATGCAGGCAGGAAGGAGACATAATGTGCTCCAACAGGCACCTTGTCACTGAGAAAGCTGGCCTGCTGGGAGCCCTGCTGAGCACACCTTCCCTGTAGACCATAGCACAATCCACGCACGCAGCCACAGGCGAGTCCTGCACGAGCTTTAAAACCCATAGCAACCATACACACACCCCCTGCACATTTCAGCCTCTCTTCCTTACGGAGCAGGGATAGAAAAATGCTAATAATCAAGACTCACTACTTAAAAACAAAACCAGAAAAACCCCCCAAAGTTAGCAAAGTGCTTAAGATTAATGGATAGAATGTGTCTGCCCAAGGGCAAAAGAGAGAGCACCTGAATATTGGTGTTCACTAAGCATCAGAATAGGATCACTAAGACACATAGTTCTCACCCAAAGAAGCTTTCAGGACAGCTCTTTTGCAAGGTATGTCCTGAGAATTTCTAATGGAACCAGAATAAAATCTGGTCAGTTTGTTTTAGTTTTTGTCTCTCTAGTGATAAAATCTGCCAAGGGATATTAATATATATTAAGTCAGCTTTGAAACTTCACTAGGTAAGGACAGGGTTACTTTAACCATACACAACCTTTCCCTCAGTGAGCAGAATCTGGCCTGAGGATGTTTACAACTGTCCCAAGTTGACTAGAATTCTAAAAATGCAGACTGGCCTCCCAAAAATCTAGATCTAAACCAAGCTGTAATTAGCATGCTATCACTTTATCGCAATCCAGAGTGTATCTGAAAAGACTTTACAGAGTGTGGATCTACTACAAAAGTTACTCCACTCTTCCAATAGCTGGCTTTGTCCTCCCAAGGAGGTCATCAGGTCTGTTAGAATCCTTAAGTCTGCTTCCCACCACCCTCATTTCCTTTTCAAAGAATAACAACAGCACTGTATCTTGAACAATGAAAAGCCACAGATCATACATATACATTGAATATTTTCCTTTTGGCAAGGCACTCTAAGATATGCTTGCTGAAGAGTCAGTCTGCTTTTCACTGGGGGAGCATTAGGCAGGATGGGTTAATACGATTACACCAGGTCCCATTCTCCAGACTGATGCAGCTCTGCAGCTTCCTCTGTTATTACAGAGTGCACACACTGTTCTGAGGTTGGATATTGAATGTATTAGAAAACTGAACTTCTGACAAACAGCTTTTATAACTTTATTCAACAACACACCTGAAACAATATAAAAGAATTAAGGTATTTTCTGGGCCATCACACATCTCTACCTACCTGCTGCTAAGAACATATCAGGTTTCTCACAGACAAATCACCTACAAATCTTGAGGGATTTGAGGATACCTACTAAGTTAGACCAAAAGGCAATACTCAGTTTTGTCAGCCAATGGGCTACATCTTTTAAGCTCCTTTCTCCCCTCGTTTAAGGATAACAGCTTAGCAGATGAGATACATACTTAAATATTACAGCTTCCAAATCAGATCTGGAGACTGAACAGGCCATTGTTAGAACACATTGTTCCCAGTAATCTGGCAGAGGTGTTCCCAGTAATCTGGCAGGTATTTCTGTATGATGATGTAAGCCACCACAAAACAAATTTGGCATCTTTTCATTTGTTTTCCATTGAGGATCTTGGTACAGATTCTGCTGTGTACATTGCTATTACAGTCTACAAGCATCAAAGAAACACACTATGTAAATCTCACCTCAAATTTATCCATGACAAATCACACTTGACTGTTTAGGTTTTATGCAGAAATGACTAACTTAGTGAGAGGGAGCAAAGCACCCTATTTCTTTAGTCTTGACCTTAGCAAGGCTTTCAACAGAATCACAGAATCAAGGATTGCATGGCACCTCTGGAGGTCACCTGGTCTAACTCCCCTCCTTATGCAGGGCCACCTATAGCCAGCTGTGTTCAGACAGCTTTTGAGTATCTCCAAGGATGCTCCCTGAGCAGCCTGTTCCAGTGTCTAGTCACCCTCATGGTATCTTTGTAACCAAGCTGGGAACATATGGATTAGAGGAACAGGCTACAGTAAGGTCAGAAGCTGACTGGACTGAACAACTGGTGGTTCAAGAGACAGCAAATTGTTAGCAGCATTCCTCAACGGTCAGTACCGGGGCTGATGCTGTTTAATATCTTCATCAAGGTCAGGGCTGCCATTCAGAGGGCCCTTGGTAAGCTGAAGGAATTTCTTGACAGCAAACTCATGGAGTTTGACCAAGAAAATGCAAAATCCTGCACCTGGAACGAAAGAGCCCCATATTTGGATTATCAACTCAAGAAAATAACCCCATGCAAGTACAGACTGCAGACTGGCTGGGTTGCTGCTGTGCAGCCTAAGGGCTGCAAGGTGGCTCAGGTACCCAGAGACTCTGTAGAACCTCCACCCTTGCAGATATTCAGAAGTAGAGTGGAGAGGGCCCTGAGCATCATAATTAACTCTCAAGTGAGCCTGGTTTTGAACAGGAATTCAAACTAGATAGCCTCCAGACCTAAATTACTTTATGATCTGCCTGAAGCAGGTGAGGCTTCTGACATGAAGAGTGTTTAGATAGTTCTCGTAAAGAACTACATGCAGTCACTTTCTGAAGTGGTAATGCACAGGTCCCTATCACCCTCCACAACTGGGCTTCTAAGAGTGGATTTTTATATCCTTGCAGAGCTCTGGGTCTACACACACCAATCAAAAGTCAAACCATTACTTCACATTTTTCATAATCCAAGTCTAGGTGGCAGTATAAAATACAAGATTATTAGATAAAATTGGAGTAAAACCTATCTTAACAAATAACATGGGAACAACAGCCATTCATGATAACTATAATCTTATGCCTGTTAGCTTCATAGGAGTTACTTTGATCCATGGGATACTGTATTCATCATCAAAAATTTCCACATCAGGAATATCAACTTACTACATCACATTGATCTCAGTTTTATGGTATTTAAAATAATTTCTGTTTCTCATCATCAAGAAGTACATTTTGCTATCACGGTTTAGCTAACTGGCAGGAGGACAACACTAGTAAACCTACACAAGTGAGTGCATGCACAGACAGTCTTCGTGTCGGCGTAACTGAGAAAAGAGGTATAGAACTTCAGCCCTTTGACCAAAATTGAAATCTCATTTTCACCAAAATTATATAACCACTGTTGTCATAAAAATTTCTTTTAATTTAGTATAAGCAAAAAAAAACCCCAAATTAGACCCTAATTCAGTACCATCCCTTACCATATTCCAGGTGAAGGAAGGCCTATTTCTTACTTAACATGTGTAGAAATCTTTTAACATTTAGGAAAAACTGAAATACAAGAGCACTAAGCACTTTTCACTGCCATTCTGCTTTACGTGGCACTGAGAATAATAACAAGGGGAGCCCACACAGTTCTCTTATCACAGAGTTTGGCAAAGCAGAAGGCAATATGTCAAAATCTGAACGATGTTTCAGTGCATTGCTCAATCACAATCAAGAGATGATGCTTTTCCAGTTTTCATGCTGACGGAACTCAGACAAGTCGAACACCTCATGTTATCAGCTTTCAGGTATCTAGATATGTAAAAGCCAAATTTTCAATCTCTCACGTTGGATGAAAGGTTTCTGCCAACCTACACAAAGATAAGCCAGAAGAGTTCCTGGCAGAAAAGTCAGAATCTAGTCCTATCATCAGAATGTTAGCTAAGTTCTCTAAAGGTATGAAAATGAGGATGTGGATAATTGCTAGTTTGTACTGGAGGGAACTGTACTTACAGGAACTAACCTCTTGCATGGATGAATAACATAATCCAATCTAATTCTGCCTTTGATGAAACCAAAACCAACACAGTTTAAATAACTTCAAGATTCCTTGTCTGCTTTGAGATACACAGTAAAACAAGGGAGGAGGCATAACAATGTCTTCACGATCGTCTATCAAGAAGAATATAGATTTTTATTTTTTTTTTAAACACAAGTGTGGATTTGATAATAGATGTTACAAATGTCTCCTTCCAGTGGTATGAAATGGAATTAGAGGAACAGATGATGTTTCTAAAAAATGGATTTTCTATCTAGTTTTACAGCTCTTCTCAAAGAGATTTAGTTTCCTGAACTGAAATCTAATAAAGCGGTTTGATTTTTTTTTTCTTAAACTTAAATAGATGTACATTAAAGTGCATATGCTAATAAACACTAATCTTTTTAATCTCTTAAAAAAACTTAGCAACTTCCCCCATCCAAATTTACAGTAAGAAAGTAGCAATCATAGAGAGATAAATTCAAATACCAATATAAGGTCAGAAAGGTGATTATTGATTTCATTTTCCTGTGAGGTTTGAGACTGAAATCCTATTCTTCATCTACAGCACAGGACTTTGTAACAGAAGGTATTTCTAAGACAGCCACAAGTTAGAAAACACACGTCTTTTACTATAGTCCCACCTGGAACGGACACTTGGCAAAGGGGGTCTCACATACCCTAAGCTCTGTAAAGACGGCCCTCTTTCTGAAATTGCCACGCAGGACGTTTCCAATTCTCAAAAACCTAGCTGTTGGGAGAACTTTTACCCTGATGACACGCATGATGCTTCAGCCAGAGTGTGTTATTCACGCTTAAGCAAGAGGAAGAGGAACATCACAGAGGTTTGTTAGAGCAGCCCCGCCGCCAGCAAGCGCCCACGGAACGCCACCTTTACCCACACCTGCCCCGATTTAATTAGAACAAAAAGCCTTCTCCCCCGTCATCCCACCGCCCTTACCTTCCACCGATCGCCCGATGCTGTGCAAGTGGGTGAGGGAGGGGTACGCGGCATGAACCCCCTTCAGGTACTGCTCCAGCTCCTCGGCGTGGTGGTACCTGAAGTCCAGCGCGGCCGCCGCAGAAACCAGGCAGAGGATGAGGATGCCCACCACGTCCTAGAAAGAAACNATGATGCCGCCGCTGCTCCGCCACTGCCGCCCGCGCCGGGCGGGGGCCGCCATCCCCCGCCGGCCTCGCCCTGCCCCTGACTGACGCGGCCTCCATCCACTCAGCTCCCCCGGCCCGCCCAGGGGTCGGGGCCCGGGGGGAGACACCCCTCCCCTTGTCCCTTGTGCCCTCCCTCCTTCCCGCCGCGCCGAAGGTTCTCACCTGCGCAGCGCAGCGCAGCCCTCCCTCATCGCTGCCCTCTTTTCGTCACTCCCTGCTGGTTTTCCCTCGTTTTTCTTACCGGAGGCGGTGAGCAGTGTCTGTAGGGATTTAAAAAAACCCAAACAACAAACCGGGGGGGGGAGGGCAAACGTTCACGTTTTGACTTTGGGTGTTGTTTTGATTCACAAGAAGGGTTGTTAAATAAAAACCAAGCTCTTCCTTGGCATCTGTGTGGTCCCGGTGTGTGATCAGGACGGCAGCACCTGGGGCCCAGAGACAAAGCCTGCTGCATGGCCCGTGAGAGAATTTATCTGCAAATCCAACAAAATCTCTACCTAGCGCTATTTTTGTTTTGGCTTGTTTTGTTTAAAGATGAGTTTTTAATAGGCTTGTAGTTGATTACTAAAAGAACTGGTTTCTTTCTACAGAATTAACTGCTTTTCTTGGTTCTGCACTAACCACATTGCCTTGGGGATATCTTGGTCTTGGAATTCACCACAAAGACTTTTTCATCACCTTTTGTTGTTTTGAAGATTGAAAAGAACTAAGAGAAGTTAAGCTGGCCTCAAGCTACAAAAATTAGGATAGTGTCTACATTTATTTAAAAATATGAATGTGGATATAGCTGAGTGTTATAATACAACTACTTGTAAATTCTGTATTATTTTACTGAGAAAAAAGTTACAACTGCCAGTGGGATTTCATCTGCCGCCTTCTGAAATTTACTGTGCTGGTTAATGTCAGAAATGGATATTAAAGGAACTGAACCAATCCCAAACAACAAGTCCTGTATTCCAAATAGAAGACACTATATTTAACAAAAGTTCTTGTTAAACAAAAAGTTACTGTTAAATTTAAAAGTACCTTTTTTTTACCATGAAATTTTAAGAAAAAAATGTTGAAACTACATATTATGCAACTATCTGTAGTATCCCAATGTACCAGAGGCATATGTATCTAAAAATACAAGGTATCCAGACCTCTCTTAGTTCATGGGAGGGACTTCTGTATCATAGATTACATACTTACAATGCAAATTATAAAGCTACTAGATTAAAAGAGATATGTAATATTATATTTCTGTTGAATAGGGTCCTTCTAGTATGGTATTCTGGGGGAGGGGACAGACCCAGAGCCTTTCTCCCATATACTGACTCCACCTTATTTTAACTCTTATAACTTGACAAGACCTTCTCTCTCTTATCATAAATTAAAATTCTTGCAAGACTTAAATATGGATGTATTTTACATTCTGTATTTTAAAATAAAAAAGTTGATAGTTGATTTTCATTATAGTTACCTGCTATGTGAAATGGGAGAGAAACTGTGGGATTACACTGCAAACATGTCTCCAGAGAAGCAGGAGGAAGGAGTCGACTACGTGAGCTTCATATTTGAATTTATTTGGCTTCAATATACATATTTATAGGCTCCTTGAAAGATGATCTGGAGACACCACTTGAGTAAGCAGGGAAGAAAATATACTCAGGTGATAATCCCACATAAACATACCTGGAAACCTTCCCAAGATAATCACAGGAAATCAGAGAACTCTGACCTCAAGACAGAGTAGGGTGTTGGCAACACGGTAAAAATCACAAGGGGTGTAAAAACTTAATCTCAATGAAATAACTAAAGTCACCTTTGATACTAGGTAATCACACAGCGTTATCTCATTTGGAAATTACACCACCCTCTAACGTAGCCAGCATAGTCATGGTTAAATGAGAGTATTACTGCATAGGAGTGTTCAAAATGATAGATTGTTTCTGTGCCAGGTGCTCGCAAGTCAAGACAAGCCAGCCTGTTTGGCAATATTTGAGTTACATGTGACAGAAACAAACCCCATTTTTTCCCCCCCCAGCCTGCACAAATCTCAAAGATAAACTTGACTCACTTTTCACGAGGGCAGTGTAAGCCAGCCTGGGCTAGTAATATTCTGGTAAACACAGTTGTGGTTAAAAGTCAGTACCAAAGATCAAATCCTGCATTAAACTAAGTCAGCAGTAAATCTCCCATTAGCATTAGTAGTTCAAAATCAGGGACTACGTGTCTGAAACTGATTGCAGTTGTTCTCAGCACTGCAGTGGGCAGTGACCCTTATGAGGAAGTGACATAAACGGAGAAGCCAACTCCTCTTGCTGTAAGAAGCATCATTCGCCTCTCAGTGTCATTCCGGACCGTCCATTCAAAAGTATTCAACAAGTAATTATTTAAGTTAGCACCTGAGCATGGGATTTGTGGAGAAAAAACCGCAAGTTTGTATGTGAACTGCGCACCCGTGATCTCAGCAGGGAGCTGGCGGGCTGGGGCTCATCGGAGCGGTGTGATGCTGAGAGTAGCTGCGTTGCCCTCTAGTGACAGGCACAGAAATTCCTGCCACAAGCAACAGGTACGAACAGCTCCCACGCAATAGTGAGGTACTACCCTGAGACTGACCCTTCACAGACGCAGTTGAGATAGGTAACGGCAGCAAAAGGATCTTCTAGAAAATTTTGTGACTTTGGAGAGCCAGTCACAGAGGAGGCCTTGGAATTTGAAATCTTACTCAGCGTTTCATCATTTTTAATGTAGGAGTCCTGCACTTTCCAAAGATCAGTAAGAAAAAATAGATGGACCACATTAAAACTGAAGTATCAAAATATTTTTGGTGAGAAATTCAAAAAGAGGTCACTAACAAAGATTAGGTTTTTTTAATAATCACCACTGCTATTAAAACCCTCTCATCTGAAATCATATGCTAGGCATACAGACTACAGCTACGTGTTCTTTACATTGATGTAACGTTAAGGACCTGACAATCAGATTTCTCTGGGGCAAAACCACAAGATAAAGGCTTTCTCAAGTGATATGGACCAGACAAGTGAGTTCAGTACAAGTGATGACACAGACACAAGAACTTGATAGGACAGCACCGCGCTGGATTAGTGTAAACCCAGATACGAATCACCTGAATAAACATCAATGAAGCCATTCTGGTGTATAATATCTGCACCGACAAATTAACAGGCTGATATTATTATGGCAGAAAATAGATTCCCTGCAAGGAAGAGCACAAAAGCGTCATAAATCTCTCAAACATTCACCAACTGATTAGTTGTCTCTACCACACCAACAGTTCTCAGCTGAAGACTGCATGTTTGGTTCATAAATCTCCTCCCCTCCATCCCAGCATAAGGATTACCCCTGCTGAAGAAAGGGATGCCCCGCTGTGTCTGGTAATCTGCAATTAGAAAATGATCCCAAGGGGAACTATTAGCAGCTGGTATTGTTTAGGGCTGTCCAGACAACCACTGATTCAGCTGGAGAATCTGGAACCACAACCAGCTGCCTGACAATCCTCTCACTCATCCCATCTTGCAAACAGCAAAATCTGCATACAGCAGAGATTTTGAGCTACTGTATGATAGCATCTTGTCATGTGCTATGGTAGAACAGGTCAGTTCTGCTCCACAGGAGGTTGAAAAATGGAAACATGATCTCATTCAAGACAAAGGTCTTGAGTGTTGTGTCTTGGGTATTGTGATACAATTGTAAGATTTTTCAGCTCTATCTTTCTCCTCTTAAATTGGCTTATACTTGCCCTTTCAGCAGTCCACACAGAATTAGATGTAATTTGAAAATAAATTATCTTTGGAATGGCAGTACCTGATTTTGCACCTGAGGCATTCTATGTCCCTGGGTAGGTAAGAGCACAGGACTAGGAATAGGGAAAGCCAGAAAGGTTTGGTGGGAAGTTCACTGGCCTGTGGACAGATGCATTTCAGGGAAGTAAACAAAAAGAAGGAAGGTGAAGAATGTCCATAGAGGTCTTTAGGAGGTGAGAGGGGCCTGGAAGGTGGAAGAGTTATAGATATTGTGGTTGAGAAAAAGCAATTGAGAAGATTTGGCGGGTGAGTTCATATGGAAAAAGACTGAGAGCAGTCTTTCTGCTCACTAACATCTTGCTAATCTGACCTCAGGGTAACAAAATTTGAGGGATTTAAGATGTTGACATAGCATCTTGTCAGGTCTGCTAATTTGTATATGAAATGCATTGCAGTTAATACCATGGAATTTACAGAGATTCTTCATAGCTGATTTCTTGCTGATATTAAGCAATAGTTTTGAGCAATCTGAAAATTATCCCAAGAACAGGACTCATTTCAGCGTTAGCCATTTGGAAAATCTGTCAAGCTTTGAAATAGTGTTTTGCTATTTTTGCTAATTACCTTCAAATCAAAATATCTTTTTGATTGCCATTGTCAAGAACAATGCAACACTCTTACTCACAGTGATGGCAAGTCTGTCTCCTGAAAACAAAATTCCTCCAGGCCACTTAGCATATCTAAGTTTCAAGTAAACAATGGTGCCATTTCTGGAACAGGAAATTAAGATCCTTTTGCAAAATGTCATTGTTTAATAAAACAATCCTTTATTTCTCTGCACTGATTTATGCATAGTGGGCCTCTACACAGACAACTGAGTAAACAGTGTGCGCTGAAATCTCCTATCAGTGAAAAGTACATATTGTGATGTTTTGCACTAACCTTATTCTTTTGGGAAAGAAATAAAAAGGGAGCTTTCCAGATATACAATAGCTATGCATTTGCTGACTGACAGTTTAAAAATGAATGTTTAGTGGTGCAATAAACAAAGATGCCACTTGTTTGACCTCAGTGAAAGCAGCTGGCAAGAATTGGATTAATCTCTTCTGGCTGTGTACGGGTTAGACTGTCATTTATTAAACCATATGGCTCTGTGTAGGCTCCATTTCTCTGTAGATACGGGTATGGTTTTGTAACCAGCTTAAAGTAACCTAAAACTGAGCTGTCCCTGAGAGAGGCAGCCCTGCTGCCTCCCTTTTGCTGGTGTGAGCACTTGAGCAGCTGTGTGGTTGGTTGGATTGTGGAGCTCTGGAAGGTCTGGAAGCTAACCCAAACAAACACACACACACACACGCCCCCCATCCAAAGAATCTCTGTTTTCACCTGGCTCACATCCCTAATCCATACAGGCACTGGCCTTTGCTGGGGGAGCAGAAGGGCCAGATGGCTCCTGGAGAGTGAGAGTGAATTGACCTGTTGGCTAAGGGAAGGTAGGTATGGGATGCCACAGGTCAAAAGAGAGTCTCTTTGGAAGAATAAGCTGAGCTTTTAAGAGAGAGACTGTTGTGCTCTGCCTCTCTTCTGGCAGTGGCTTGTCCCCTAGAGGTACATGAAGTCCTGTTACTCTCCTCCCCCACTAATGATATGGGAATATTAATGCTGAATTTATTCATTATAGATGAATTAGTGCTTGTCAAACAGTCTTGTAATGCCTATTAAACAGAAATTTGAGAATGAGAGCCCTCTTACAAATAAGGGAACGTCTGCTACCCTTAGTCTGATACCGTTGCCTGTTTGGTATAGAAAATGATCATAATATATGAATGGTTCCTCCAGCCACATGAGCCTTCCAAGACAACTGCCATGACGGAAAACTTATTAAGGTTATCTTGATACAGCCAGCATTTAGAAACGCAACAGCCTGCATAAAAGAACACTGGAAATAATAACTTTTATTCACAAATGCTGGTAAGTGAAAGAAAAGCTGCTCCCGTGGTGGCTACAGAGGCTGGCTAAAGAGCAGCCCTTAACAAGACACAACCTGTACAGCAAGAATCTTTCAATACTCAGGATTAGAAGGTAGTTTTTTTCAGGTCATGAATATCTTAATCAGAAAATCCAAAATCAGGATGAAAAAAGTTGTTTTGCTGACAGCAGAGAATTTTTCCCTGCTAGTTCTTCTTTTAGAGAATTACTAGAAAACTATAAAAGTAGGCAAGAATTGATATGAAGCAAGAAAGACCAGGTAAGCTTTAATTTGGTCTTGGTTCACTGAATTTGTATACAGTTAAACTTCCAAAGTAATTTATTTACAATCACTTTTAAGTGATTTCTTGATTTAGAATGGTTTGTACTTAAACTAGATCATGAAAAAATAAACATTTTTTTTACAACAATGCTTCCCTAAAAGTAACCCCTCAGCAGTTTTTCCTGTCAAATCCACACACAGAGAAGATATATAGGATAAGGGACGCTTTAGCATTCTTGGCACATCTTTGGTATGGATGTTTCAAAACAACATATATTACACCAGGCTTAAGCAGAGTCATCAGGCACCAAACTGACATCTAAGCAAGCCCCAGACTGGAACAATTTCCTGTACCAGCTACAGAAGGAGACAAATCTTCACTGAGGTTCAATGTCTTCATTTTTATTTTACTAATATAAGGCTGTGTAAATATAATATAACATTCTCCCCTGGGAATGAGGATTTCAAGAGTTTAAGAAAGAGTGGCCTCATCTCATTTGCATTAGTAATCCTTATTGGCAGTCTCACACAGAGGAAGCCTGAAAATACACAAGAAAAACATTAATTTCCCAGGGAGCCTGTGGTAAGGAGATCTCTAAATTAAGATAACTTGAAAGATAGCCTCATTTCAAGGCATGTATTCAAATCCCCGTAACAAATAGCAAGGCTGAATATTGCAGGAACCGCAAAGATTGACAAACCTTTTCAGTAGCTGATTGTTTTTCATATAATTTTAATTTTCGTTCATCCTACACTGTTTTTAATGGACATTTATGGAGCCTCGATCTGCTCTTTTCATTATACACAAAGTAGCTTTTTTGTGCCTCTCCTTCGCATGACTGCTCCCATGCAAGCCTAACTTCAGGAAAGAGTCTGTCTTTGATCAATGATTGAACTGTTGAGAGAAGTATTTGGTCTTTAATACTACCTAGTTGTGGGCTGATACTTCAAATTCCATTGTATACTACAAAAATTTCCATAGATTGCCATGGATATAGATATTTCAGCATTAAAAAATTTACATTTCCCATATTTGCCTTCTTTGAACATAAATTATTTCACCTCGTCCTAATATTCATAGATCTGTTGTGCTCCAGGATTTGGCATTATTGCAAATTAACTATCACAATTACAAATGTATTACAATATAAGCCTAACGTGGTTGCTGGTTTACAGAGTGCTACAGATCTTAGATTCATGGTGGCAGGCAGATGTTTTACAGGACTGGAACATTAACCAGTTCTTATGCGAACTGAAGAGAGTTCTTGTTTTAATTTTAACTATAATAATTTTTTAAACTGGACTAAACTTAAAGGAGAATCTGAGTCGACAGAACTTGCATCTTCTCCTGATCCTGTGATGTAAGTTATATTAATGTAAGCTTGGTTTTTTAAATTTTTTTGGTTCCCTTAGATTCATAATTTATAAGATTGGACCTCTAAATCTGGCCTTGTAGTCTAAATGTAACCAAAACGTGTGGTCACTTTATCCAACTTCTGTCTTTGTTTTGAAACAAAGAATTACTTCTTTTCACTGCATGTGAAAACACAAAATATATTGTCCCTTGCATAAGTTTATATCTAGGACATGACTCCTTATAAAAGGACCAAAATTTATTTCTTCCTTTCCAGCCAGTGTTGTCATAATCACTCTCGGCAATTTTGGTACTTTTGTCTAGATCTAGAATTACAGAAGAGATCTCTATCTCTGTGTGTTGTGCAGCCTTTACCCAGCTGTAAATAGAGAATCTGATCCAGTAAATCACACAACCATATGTTCAACAACTTTAAACTTATGCCAAGGCTGTCTCGATTTCAGTCACAGTTAAGATGACGTGTACTATCTTGTAGGAGATGGAATAGGCTTGGGAGCTTTCATAGCTGGGGCTTCTACTGTTCCAGAAATGTCTGCCTTCTGTAGAGTTTACATAGCTTTGTATTAAAACAGAGGTGATCCATGGACGTAGGCATCTGTAATTTCTATTGTGTTCTCTTTTCATGACTTGGGCTCACAATTTTGATCATCATTATTTTCTCCCATCCTCTTTTGAAACAAGATTTTAGTGAGTTGCTAGGCCAACAGGGACTTACGAACTTTTGCTGTCTCATAGGGATGTTTTATCTGATTAAAATATCATAGTTTACTCTTGTTTTAAGATTTTTTTTCCTTTCTCTGTTTACGTTCTATTCAGAATGGATTAAAATGGAAAAACATCGTGGTCCCGTCTCTTTTGAGAATTAAAGAACTGGGAATGATTTTTCTTTTGCTCCTTTCAAGATTTTAGACTCTCTAGACTCAGTTTTGCATTGTCCTATGTTGTCATTTATGTATATAGAGTAATTGAAGAGAGTGCAAAAGTGATAAATCAGCATTTTCTGTACATTTGGCAGTGATCCATTGATTGGGCTGGAGAGAATATGTCTACTGTCATTTGGCATTCTGCAAAGACCGTGGCCAATGAGAATATTGTTGATTCCACAATGATGTTCTAGTTGTTTCTGAGCAGTGCCTACTTTAAGTCAAGGACTTTTCAGCTTCCCATGCTCTGCCAGTGAGGAGGTGCACAAGAAGCCAGAGGGAGCACGGCCAGGACAGCTGACCCAAACTGGTCAAATGGACATTCCAGACCATAGAATGTCTTGTTCAGTGTATAAGGTGGCGGGAAATTGGACAAGCAGGGCTGATCACTGCTGGGGCACTGGCTGGGCACTGGTCAATGGGTGGTGAGAAATTGTATTGTGCAACACTTGTCTTTCTTGGGATTTATTCCTCTCCCTCTTCTTATCTTCCTTTCCATCATCATCATCATCATCATCATCATCATCATCATCGTCATCATCATATTTTACTTCATTGCAATTACTAAACTGTTCTCTCGATGCACAAGTCTTAACTTATTACCGATTCTCCTCTTCTTCCCACTGTGGGGGACATAATCCATGGGGGAGACACCTCCCTTCTCCTCCAGGCTAATTACTAGAGCTCTTGCAAATTTCAAGTATCCCTGGGATGTTCAAACCAGCACGGTTTTATTGCTATGTCTTCTGACTGTGTTCCAGGTCTTGTTGAACAACTATTTAAGAAAACCACCCAGAGATCTGCGCTGAGATTGCACAGCTCTGAGTGGATGGGTGTGTGGGATAGTACGGACAAGTGGCTAGGACAGTGGGTACCTCCAGCATTTTGGAACTTCCCCTGAACAAGTGCAGGATCCAGAAAAACTAGGAAAATATTTGGAAAAGGATGCCATCAGCCTGGCAATTCCAGAGTGGCACAAATCACTGCAACGTGCCGGGTCCTGGCCCAGGCCTACTGAGCCCTATTCAACACTATTGAGGATCCTCAAGGGAAAAGAATCTCCCTGGATTTGATCACAAAGTGACAGGCGCTGCAGCTACTCCAACCCTGGCCCCAGGCCCTGCAGCTGAACCAGAGCACCAACCCCTACCAGTGTCAGTCACCCCTTTCCACCAGGAGAAATGGACACGAGAGAGCTTGTTTAGTAAAGGAGAACAAAGCAGGGCCATCACAAGAACAGGAGGAAGAGGCAGAACAAGAGGGAACCACTCAATCCCTATCCCTGAGAGAGCTGTGGGATATGCAAAAAGATTTCAGCCATCAAGCAGGTGAGCATGTGATCACCTGACTGCTCAGATGCTGGGTACCAGGGCTGGTAGCTTGGAATTAGAGGGTAGGGAAAGCAAGCAGCTGGGATCACCTTCTAGGGAAGGGGGCATTGACAAGGCAATTGGCAAAGGGCCACAAGTCCTCAGCCTTTGAGAGGCAGCTCCTGTGGAGTGTGAAGAAAAATCCAGGAAAAGGTTGCATGGACACTTAATTCTCAATGATACTCTTTTAGTGAAGGGACTTTAATTTTCCACATAAAAAATCCAAACCAAGGAACAGGTGTTCTGCCCTGTGAAGCAGCACCCTCTAATGACATGACTAATGACCTAAGCTCCTTGTTTTTACTTATTTGCAAAGAAAGCAGTGGGTCAAATTCAAGTTTCCATAAACCAAAACAAGAGCCCTCAAGGTCCTGAAAGATATATACACTTTTGTAAGGCCTGGAGTAAGTCAAAACTGATTAAGCATAAGTTTCATAAAGAAGAAGATACTTGGAGTAGAAAGTATTTCTATTAAATAATAGAATATAAAGAATTGGCTGGATGTATCTGAAGAAATGACATTATCAGGACACTAAAATAAAAACATCTAATTATTAATGAAGGAAAAATATTAGAATATTAAAACCCAAGGCAAAAAGACTAAATTTTTTTGGTAAGTAATGGAATTGAGACCCTAGGACTAAATGCATTCTTGGAACTGGCTATCTTGACTCATCCTTTTCTCTGTAAAAAGGACAAACTCAATACATCCTACTTCAAAAAAACTCAAAAACAAGAACCTTAGATTCATCTCTAATTAAAATACTCAGGCTGTGCATGATGCAAATTGTCAGATTTTAAAAATAGTAAAGGCAGAACAAAAGAGCCTTTCATTAAAACTTCCTACAACAAACTTTCCTATCACAGAATGATACTGTCACTTCATTACATTCAGAAAAGGCTTTAAATTGAATCATCAAACAAACTGCTTATCCTGCTAGTGTAAGATTGCTCTAGGGCACAGAACAGAGTTTGAAGCAGCCTTGTTTTACCTTTGGCTCTTTCAACTTGCAGATCTAAGCAAAGATCGAAATCCAGCTTGGTGCTCTGTTTGCTTAAAATGCATGTTCTATGAACATTTCAAAAGGATCTGCCCAATGCTTTGGGAAAATGAGACACTAAATTATAATACACAAGAAGCATATAGTGACTCTGTGGTTACATCCCACAAACAAACACAGAAAAAGAGAGTAAGTTTACTGCAGGCCTGCACGGAGTGCTGAAAATGCTGCTCTTTTGCCTAAACTGCCGTGTATTCAATTTGGTCTTTTCTTACAGGCGCTCTGCACTTTATTCTGTAATAAATGCTGTAGCTCTGCTGATGTTACTGTAGCTCCACAAATGGTAAGTTAAGGCAAAGAAAGAAAAATGCAGACAAGAGATCTAAAATGTATGAACATATTATTCAGGAGGATTTATTAGTTTTAAAATATTGTTACAATTGCCGAAAAGTGTTGTTTCATTTGAGAAGACTATTTGCCCAGTAGTACAGGATAAGGCCCTGACACAGAAGGTTCAGGTGGCCCTTCGATTTTCCTGTGAAACTGATTGTTAAATCAACTGTTATATCATGCTAAGACTGCTGAAGATAACTTGGGAACACCAGGCTCTTGCAAACTATGGTGAAAAGAATGCTGAATAATGAACACATGGAGTGAAGAGTCACAAAACAGTTTTCCCTCATCAAAAAATAATCATCTCTATCTGTGTTGGCTTGTGGGCTGCCTCAAGCTGATCTTAGGTATTGCATACCTTTGTAATGACAAGGACTCCCCAGACAGCCTTTTGAACAAATTTCCTGGGAAGACTGACATGTCAGGCTCCCTTATCCTTCACTAGCAGCCTTTTCAAAGTCACCCTGCTTTGCAGGGGTATTTATCAATGTTCTGGAAGATTTAACATTGTCTGTAAGCCACTAACAGAGCACTATTGCCTTCTGGTACGGGCTGTTACTGTGTTAGTCCTCTGTACTCGGAGAAATAAGCTACAGTAGGGCTTTTGTCCTGTCTTTCTGGGATGCACATCACTCCAAGCCAATCTCGTCCTTTCACTGATGCTATCTGGACTGTTCTGAGGTCTGGGACACTACAGTTTTGTTTCCATTTCTCTGACTATATGCTTTGTGATACTGTTTCCTACCATCACCGCCTTTCCATTCTGGTACACATGAATTTGGCCTTAGAATCTTTTTTTTCAGTTGAAGGGAAATTTCTACAAAATCTGTCCTGTTGCATCACAGACTTGCTGCTCTGAAAAGCAAGGATGATCAGAGAAGTGGTCTGTGACTCCAAGAGAAACCACTGCAGGGACAGCCCATGACACCTGGTTCACTGTCCCCCATCTGACAGCAGGCATTATTTCTAACATTACATACACCGTGTTACTGAGGGCAACCAAAGCTTCCCCTTCTGGTAGTCTGCAAACTGTAAGCTTTGTCACTCACAAGAACAGAAAGGATATTGCAAACATCATTTTAGCTAAAAGCTCCTGATCAGGACTGAGCAAAGGATCTCCTAGGAGTTACCTGCCATTCCCTACTTGGTCCTGTCTTGCAATGACAGTTCCTGACCTGTGGATGGCCTGTAATACAGAGCTTTGGTGTATCAAAATCAACGTTATCCATTTTGCTGAGCATTTCATTTTTGTCACCAAAACAATTTGCACAGTCAACAAAGTCATTATGACAATTAAAATGACAACTGTAAAAGAAAAAGCTCCATTTGAAAATGCCCGCAGCTGTGGGAAGCCGCCATCAGGAGAGATTACAGGGATTCCCACCGTGGCTGCAATATGAGTAATCTGTAATTTCTGGAAAGCTACCTAGCTGATGAATCCAGTAAAAGTAGGATGTTTTAGCATGCACCTCAGTAGTTTAGCAGGTACCTAAAGGCATTAGTTTAAAGTTAACAAACAACTGCCTTTACGTGATGGAGTTTGATGGCCATTTCTATGCCTATCGCAATTGTAATCATGATCCTTCATGGAGATTATACTAAAAATACAGAAATTTTTGTCACTCTTTGCATTGCAAAGATTTACATACACTACTCACCCACTTCTAAACAACCTATAAAGCCACATATGATTAAGTTAAAAGACAAGAAATCATCTGACAATTGTAGGTACAGGACTTGACAGATATTCTACACAGTCTGATTTGCAATTTAAGACAGCAATATCTGGATAGTAAAACCATCCAGAAAGTTTTCTCTTGCTCTAATCTGTCTTGACAGATAAACAACAAGGCTAAAACAGTACATATTTTGGGTTACCACACCCTGAGTGAGCAGGTCAATTTGCAGTTGTATGACCCCAGTAGCAACATATTTTTCTTTTAATATTCTTGCACATTTCTAACAACAGTTAGGGTCTTTAGCCAAAAAAAAAACCCCAAAAAACAAAACCAAAAAACCACAAACAAGCAAACAAACAAACAAAAAACCACAATCTCCCCCCCAACCAACCAACCAACCAAAA
>VZTI01005245.1:1955117-1979225 GCA_013397865.1 Struthidea cinerea | reverse complement strand
CCACCAAAAAAAAAAAAACCCCTCTGGTTTTGATCATTTATTTCCTTTCAATTAGTTTCCTTCCATAAACATTTAAAAATATCTTCAATATAGCCGTGTACAAAGTGACTTTCTTTTCTAGCCTCAATGCTGCAAAACTACATGATGCTAGACCAAGTACTTTTTACCATAATAAGCATTTCTATAATTAACTGATTCGCCTTTTCTTTTTCATAGTGCTAACCCCCACAGTCCTCTCAGCTCTTAACCACTTTGGTATCAACAGCACTTATTTGGGTTCTCATTTTGAATGTCTCTCTTTCCTGTTCACTGGCTATTGTGCAGCTGATGTACACACTCCTCTCAGACATCATTCATGAATGTATTCACATATTTAATTGAAAACACATTACTGATTTTCATAATGCTACTGTCATTAAGCCTGAACAATTTTTTTTATTGTGATACCCCTCAGATTCACCTACTTTGAATCCCTTGTTCTAATTGCCTTAAATCTGCTAACAACTGGAAACTTTTTTGCTTTCTTTTTCATCCAAAACTTTTTGGAAGCCATGTTACAGATTCCACAAATACAAAAATAAATCAGCAAATGAAAAGATAATTTAAAAAAGACCCGAGTAAAAGCAAATGGTTCTCTTTCTTTCTTCTACCTCATTTTTTTTTGAGATCAGAATAAATGTATTGTATCCAGATTTCTTCATCATGCTGCTGGATAAGCCAGTATCTGGCAGCTAATAAAAAAAAAGAACCTAATATGCAGCAGCTTCCAAGAACTTCTTGTTCACTTTTCACCCCAAAATTCCATTAGAATGGTGAACACTTAACAGTGGTTAAATTTTTACTGTGATTTTTACTGTGTTACCCCAGGCAGACTCTTTGTATAAATTCTAGATAATTCCTTTCTCTGGAGGTTTTCTTTTACATGCTCGTCTTTCTCCGGGCTGGTATAGCTTTCCGTATTCCTGTTGATAGTTTCTCCCATGGCTTCTCTCTTGTGCCTTTTACTCTAAGAATAGGGAGTAGAAAATTTATTTTCTTGTCCTGAAAGGTCTTTGTTTTTAGTGGAAGACAGCAGCCTGGTCAGCTCAGGAACAAGCCTGATCTTTCATATGAACTACTTGTACTTGATCATTAGCTGATTGCTACTTAGCTGTTACCTGAGAAGTCAAAGTTTCTAGTTTATTCCAGCAGCAGCAAGGAAGGCAAATAGGAAACAGCTTTCTAAAACTCACAGTCTCCATAAATTATAAAATACACATTTTTAATATATAATTGGAATGCTAAAGATCTTTTTATGTATATATATATATATATATATCCATATATCTAATGAGATGTGCTTTAATTTGACAAAAACCCCCAAACCCTTATGTTTTGACTTTTGAAGCTAATTCTATACCCATCCAATTAAGGTATTTTATTATTCATTGTCTCCCTCTCAAACCTTCAAACACACATGCAGCATTTGTTACAATGCCTGGACTTTAGTGGCTTGGTAAAGAACAGGGACTCATCCAGTTCAGAGCTAATGGCTTTCTCCACTCTCTGGACAGCATCTGGCAATCTTCTTCCAATAAATCTTTCTCTTCTATCTTTTTGTCATAACACACACTGTTATGAGGAACATATGATATCATTTTAGTTGATACATCTCCAGTTTGAAAAGTTCTGACAGCAGGCATAACTGTGAAACTGTTCCCTGGAAATAAATTTCACAGCATGAAACTGTTCCCTGGAGATAAATTATAATTGATAAATTAATTAAGATTTCCAGTCTTACTGGAATGCTGAGCAGCATTCAGGGGATAAAAAAAAATATTTAGTTTAGATCAGGTTTAAAAACAAAGAACAAAGTCAGGGCTTGTTTTTATTTAGTGAACCGTTCCAGGTCTGGATTACAGCAGTTTTACATGTTGATGTCGGAGTTACTAGGATGCTGCCCTTGCAACATTATCTAGTCATGACTATAGGTTATTTATCCTTTTTAATGAGATACAGATAAATGCATTCTCAGAGAAACAAACTTGATGAAGAAGATATAAATAATTTAAATGCTGTAATGTGATGATTCTTCTAGTTTTATTTGGAAATGTGCTTCTGTGAACACACATCTCTTTGGTTTCCAGAACTCTTCATTCCAAAGTCATGGAGGTAAATCTGACACACAAAAACTGTGGAGGCTGTTTCTGCTTTGCCTTACCAGCAGTACCTAGGTGGGCTTGACTTGGTTTGGTTTGTACAGGAGCTTTGCCTGGTGACCTCCCAGTGGTGTACATACATAGCTCCTTCTAACACATGGCTGTGTTATGGATACAGTCATGGTGATCTAGTTGATGGGATTTTTTTTCTCTGTAATGCCTGATGTGACTCTGGTGGTTCATCAGCAAAACTGCGGTCAAGGGAAGTTCCTCTAAATGATAATATATAGGAAATTATATGATCACATAGTAAAACCTGCCTTTAGGCTGCTGCTACACTTGGCAGCCAAAGCAAAACAAAGCCACCTTCTGTTCGATGCACAGCTGGAGGGACTCTAGGTGGGCTGTGTGGACTTGAGAGACATGTCCTGCCAGGGTCAGATGTCCCTGGATACCCATTTACCTCCAGAGATTTCATCTAAATCCTCCAAACTAGAACAGCTGGTGCCTCAAGACTTAAAAATACCATCAACAAGAAGAATGGGGAGTCATAATTTCTAACAAGATGGCTGCCAGCAAGAGCACCGAGGCTCAGCTGAAAAAAATTACTGTAGTCACTTTGGAAATTAAAATCGCAGTGTCCAACAATGCTGTTAGATGTTACTTCAATTAGTTCTTCTTGGCAACACTACAGCGACAGTCGAATGAACCTCAAGGGGGATATTTGTGGTGGAAGATGAAGTACAAGAGATCCCTGCCCAGATCCAGAAAAGTCTTCAGACAGATATATTCTCTCAACTAGCCAAATCCCGCAGGCCACAAGGAAAGTCAAACCCTTAAAGCTTGTCTTCCTGTTCCTTACAAAAGTGCTCAGATGCCTGGTAGATGGTGAATTTAAATCAGGAAAAGCTCTGCACCTGGCTCCAGTTGCAAATACCATGTACTGATATTTACACATCTCAAATTATGAGAGGGAAAAAATACAACTCAGTCAAAAGAATTCTTTTGGGGATGTGACATTAAAAATAATCATTTCCTGCAATTTAGCAAAACACATTATGGGACTGTAATCACCCCTTTAAAAAGCAGGAAATCTGCCAGGTGGCAAGGACATAGACTTCTTAATGAAGTTTCTGGTTCAGCTCTACTTTCAGATCAGTGAGGAGCTGCATCTCTTCCAAAAGCTACTGGTTTGTACTCTTCAACTTTCAACAGCTCACCTTCTGGGAACAGGAGACTCACTTCTATTTTCAGTAAGACATCATGAAAATCATTAAATGATAGCTCTAGGAGTTAACAGAGTGCAAGAAGAGATAAGCACATAATGATTCACACCATCTGTATGATCACCCACAAACCCGTTTACATTCTTCAACTGCCTGTACCCTTCCTATCTCCCCTTTCTTCCTCCCTTCTTTCTTCCCACATGCTCTTCCCTCCCACAGTCTCCACCACCCCTCCCTCCCTTTGATTTAATCCCTTATTCTCTATGCTCCTTTGCTCAGTTTCATGCACCACATGAATCCAGACCTCCCATGCATGAACCTGGAGTGAAAAGTCTGTAATAAAGAATCAGTCACTGGACTTAATAGTCTGTGTGTTTTGCTGCAAAAGTTCACAGTTTGTCCCAGAAGTTGGATTTTTCCCCTGATAGCCAAACCTTTGCTTTGCATGGCAGAAGGAAAGAGGCTGCCTGCTTATGAAGAATGTGGAAGGCAGACTCTGATGAACCTTCCCACTCCCCCAGCACATAACATCTCACTGAGAACACAAGGATGCTGATGAGGGTATTCAGTCTGGAAAATTACAAATCACAGAGACAGCATAATAGGCAGACACATCCTCAGTTAGGGAGCACGCCTGGTAAGTGTGGATGTGTTTGCACAGAGTGATCATCACCCGAGTGCTCAGCACCCAGTGGTGCAGGAAACGTCCAAGGGCAGCAAAAATGCCAGTGGAAAGGGGAAGTGCTGCCCAGGTGGGCACCCACCCTCAGCTCCAGTAACTGCTCCCAGAAAGTTGTTTGTGGTTTAATCAGCGCCATACTAAGTGGCTTTCACCGATGCTGCCTTCTTTGACATGCAAGACTCTGATGTCCTTCCTCCCTAGCCAGCACGTCCAGCCCCACTGTTGTGTTTGTCACAGAGATAGCAAGGAGCAGAGGATGGGGAGGAAGGCGGGCACACTCATACCTCTGATATGCCTTCTGTCTCCTTATAGCCCCTTCCAGTTTCCTCTAATCAGTGCTGGTGCCCACGCCCCACCCTCCCGCACCCCCTCAGTCTCCTTCCTCCCAGCTTCCTCCAGCCGTCCCTGCTGGAGCGGCAAATCTCAGCCACTGTCTGGAGAAACAGCAGCTGGTGAGAACTGGCCTCTCTCCAGTATCATAGGAGTCGCCTCTAGGGCAGGTTCCCTTCCCATACTGGCCTTATTATGGCTCCTGGATTGCTCATGTACAGCCAACAGACAGACAAGTTGCATCCTGCCCACAAAGCCAGGCTCCGTCTGGGTATTCTCTCAGGCATCAGAAATGATTAATTCTTATATTCACAGGGGAACAGATTTAACTGGAAGGTGGAGTAAGTCACAGATTAGTGGTTAGGCCAGTCTCTAAAAGAGATGTGAAATAGGAGTTTATTAATGCTCCCAGGCAAAGGAGAGAACTGCAACTCTGGGGCAGTCCTGTGAAAAAGGAGTGATGGTGTCACACCAGCTTCACCATGATTTAAGTGGGAACAATAGCCAAGACTGTGCCTTCTGGTGCATGAGAGAGGAGGCTTTGAGACCTCCTAGAGCAGACCACCAGAGACAGCTCAGCACAGAAACTCTTGTTTCTGAATTCTAGTGAGGTACAAGCAGCTCGTACATGAGACAGTAAACAAATTGCTGAGCCCTGTCAAAACTGAAGTGCTCCTGCAAATGTCCAGAGGCTGAACCTTCAGAACCTTTGAAAAGCCAAGCATTTTAGAGGCCTCCCAGCTGAGGTCATATCTGAGCCCTCGTCTGAAGGGTAACAATTTTGGGTGCGGGTGTTCATGGTCCACTGTGAATATCAAAGTCCTTCACATGATGTGGTCTTCCAGCGTTAGGAACAGATGTGACCTTCAACTGATGATGTTTCGGATTTGAAAAATCCAGGCCAAAGTACAACAACACATTTGAACCCATCTCAATTACCATTGAAAGAGTATGTTCCTGACAGAGAAATTAGGTACAATTTGGGACATATTTTGGCTTTGCTCCTGGGTTCTATCTTGCAACTCTGCTTCTGTGAAGAATAGTGGAATTGCTTAAGACTTTTGGACACTCTTTGGAGTGTACGGTATTTAGCAACATACAGATGAGTAAATTAAGAGGAAAACTTGAATTAGAGTTGCCTAGGTCAATATCTAGGATTAATATACTTACAAGTAAATGGGACTTTCTGATTTCTCACATATAGACCTTACAAACACACTCAATATAGATGTGTAAGTGAAACACCCCCATGTATTTCTAGTAAAATTAATTGTTAAAGATTTTTGTGTTTGGGTCTATTGAGACTCAGTGATGAGCATTTTCCACATCTATACAATTTTGGAGTTTACAAAATTAAACAGCAATGTTGAATTTATGGAGTTCCATTTTCAGCACAGACTGTGCCAAAGTTGCCACAGTTTCCAAGGTTTAAATGCAGTACACATACCTTTAAAACCTCCCTAAGAGTCTACCAAAAATCATCAGTCACCAAATCATTTAATTCAGTTCTGAAAACACAGTCACTAGATGAAGAGATATAGGGGTGTCTTACTGAATGGAGGTTTGGTGAGGGATTGCAAGTTAAGGGGTGTGGAAATTGTGAACACTGTTTTCTAGGGAGTAATGCAGTGCACTTGGAAATTGATGGCATTTTTCTGATGACTTTCCTTTGCTCTCAGCTGCCCTTAGGAAGGCGTTTAGGAAGGACTGTGCCTCCTGAACCACTGAGACCGGCACCACCAGATCCACACATTTAAGCATGATTTTCTTGACTCTGTCTTACTCCCCTTTCACAAGGACAATCTAATCTGTAAGATCAAAACACAGTCAAAATTTTGGTGTCAGTTTCTTTCTCTAAACAAAAGACTCTAAGAAATATAGCTGAAAACTGTGCTGAACTTTTGCTCTGCTCAGGAAGAATAAGATGCATGGATGGATGGATGGATGGATGGATGGGTAGACATGCACTAAACATTTCACCCTATACTTGAAAGCTAATGAAAACCACATTTTGTGGCTTTGACAAATTAACAGAGCAGAGCAACCTAGTTTTATATCTTATTTCCTGTTTTTCTAGTGAGTTTTGGCTTGGAAAGCAAACAGACTTGTGCACAGATGAATAATGTGTTTAGATTTGGCCAGAAAAGGAAGTCACGGAAGACCTTTTTACTTGGATGGAAATAATGTATGTTACTCTGATGTTACTCTATGGGATTCAGTTCTGTTGCTGCTTTCATAGCTGATTGCAATGTGCTAATGTCCTAGGGCCAAATCTCAAATAGCTTAGTGAAGTCAGTGGGAGTTTTGACTGAGTCAAATCTAAATGATATCTGAAGAAGGATATTAGGATTTGCTTTGTCACAAGATCTTCACTGGCACCCTAAAACATTTACACCCTGAAAAAAAGAGAAAAGTATTTTGGAAGAGACCTAAACACTCTGCAACTGAGATCGTTTCTGGAGCACGGACAGGCACTCAGGAAAACAGCTGTAGGACTGTCTTCCAGTAACCCCACCAAATCACAGTGCAAAGGGCATTTCAAGGACAGACTAGAGTTGCAGCACACAGCACTGATGTCAGGCAAGCTCTCAGGGTGCGCAGGGTAGCATGCAGAAGACTGTCCATGTCAGACCCATCCATCTTCTCATGCTGGCCCCTTTACATGACTTACGGAAGAAGGATGATCTGTAGAGCAGGATCAGGAGTTCAGTGTTTCAGAAGAAATCATCAGCTTTATTCTCAGTTCAGATTCCTGTTAATAAAAAGCAGGAACTTACTTATGCCTTAGCTTTCGTGGGTTTAATTACCATCCTTCTGAGGAAGGTATTGATCTGGGAGGACTAAAACTCCTGAGTCTGACTCTTACCAGGGCCCTTTTGCAGTGCCAAAACTCTGTTCATCAGTACAAAGCCAAGTTTGTAGTTATGGGATTATACAGTGGCCTCAGTTGCTATTTATATGCTTTTTAAGTAGTTGCATTTCTCAATAGATTTCAGGCCTACGTAGCCAGAAAATGTGAACTATATGGATTTAAACTAGCATACCAACAAAAGAACTTCTACTATTTTTAATCCCCCTACTTTTAAACTACTCTCATGAATCATCATGTTCTGGGGTCTCTGGGGTTTTGAAGGGCTGTGATTCACATCACTTCCCAGCTCCAGAGGGTGAGAACCGTTCAGTGTTCTCCTCTCCTTGAAATTTCCATTAAGTATAAAGATTAGCATTAGACTGCTATGACAACTTTGTAATCAGAACTTCCTTTCATGAGAAGCTGGCTGGAGCCACAGATGTTTCTTTTATTACATATCATAAAATACTCACCTGAATGTACAGACTATAGCCTTTTTCAGACATTAATCTGGTTTGAGTGTTAGCCAGCTGGACATTTTTGAGGCAGTCTGTTTAATCAGCAGTCCTTTGTCTTCTCTTCATCCTTCCATACGTATATATACTTATACACATACAGAACAGCTAAAAGACATAATTCAGGAATTCTGGTATGAATATTTTGAATTATCAACATGAAGCCTTGTATGCTTCAGAGCTGTACATATTCCTGAAAACAATACTGGCTCACTGGCATACACCATGTGGTGGGTTGACCCTGGCTAGATGCCAGGTGCCCACTGAAGCTGCTCCATCACTCCCCTCCTTAGGCTCGTGGGTAGAGATAAGGGAGAGATGACTCACCCGTTACTGTCACAGGCAAAACAGACTCGACTTTGGGAAATTAATTAAATTTATTACCAATCAAATCAGAGCAGGATAATGAGAAACAAAAATTAAATCTTAAAACACCTTTCCCTGAATCCTCCCTTCCTCCAGGGCTTGAATTCACTCCCAGTTTTTTACCTCCTCCACAGCAGCAGTGCAGGGAGATGGTGAATGGGGGCTGTGGTCAATTCATCACGTGCTGGTTTTGCTTCTCCTTACTCCTCAGGAGGACAACTCCTCACACTCTTCCCCTGCTCCAGCATAGGGTCCCTCACACAGAAGACATTCTTCCATTAAATTCTCTACCATTGGCCCTTCCCACAGGCTGCAGTACTTTGTGAACTGCACCAGGGTGGCTCCTTCAGGAACAAACTGCTCCAGCATGGGTCCCACACAGGGCCACAGGTCCTGCCAGGACCGTGCACCAGCATGGGATTCCCACAGGCTCATAGCCTCCTTTGGGCATCTACCTGCTCCGGTGTGGGGTGCTCCACAGGCTGCAGGTGGATCTCTGTTCCACCATGGCCCTTGATGGGCTGCAGGGGCACAGCTGCCTCACTGTGGGCTGCACCATGGACTGCAGGGGAATCTCTGCTCCATTGCCTGGAGCACCTCCTGCCCCTCCTTCTCTGACCTTGGTGTCTGCAGATCTGTTTCTCTCATGTATTCTGACTCCTCCCTGCTCTGACTGCAATTGCTCCTGCGCAGTTACTTCTTTCCCCTCCATAAACACATTATGATGGGCTCAGCTTTGGCCAGCAGCGGGTCCATCCTGGAGTGGGCTGGCATTGGCTCTGTTGGACATAGAGGAAGCTTCTGGCAGTTCCTTAAAGAAGTCACCCCCGTAGCCCCTTTGCTACCAAAACATTGCTTCACAATCAAACATACACATCAATATATGCACACACATTTTTCACATTGAGGGAAGTCAAACAACAGAACAGATTTTCCAGAGATGCTGGGCAGCATCCATATTTGGAAGTTTTCAAGACCCAATGGAATAGCCCCTGAGTAACCTTTTATGAACTCATGGCTGACGCTGCTCGGAGCAGCCCCTGGGCTGCAGATTTCCTGACACCTCTTCCAGTTTCAGTTATTGGGTAATTCTGGGATTCTGGGACTATGTAGTGGATAGTTAGAGAGATATAAAATATTTTTTTTTCAGTTGCTTTGGGGATAAGTAATAAATAATCTACACACTGCTACATTATAAGTCCTGGTTGTGTGAATCAATAAAATCCATACAATATCCTTGTTTTCCTTGAAGTTACAGTGTTAATTTTAACTATTCCAACTAACAGTGCAGAGAGTTTAAATATTTTTACAAAATATCTTTAAAAATACACATTAAAGTTATCTTTCCTCCCCAACCACCCTGGAATGCATATGGAAAACATTTCAGTCTCTCCAGTTACCATAATTGCAAGCTCCCACTATGTAGGACTAAGAATGCTTTTGGAGTAGAGGTGTACCTGTTCACACACAGAAGGGTAGAAGTACAGGCTATAAACGAAAGGTAAATCAGAACAGACAAAAGAATGATGAATGCAAGAGAAGAGAAAAAACGTCTGGTGATATCTTCCCTCAGTTCAATACCGTTTGTTGTTGTCCTGAGAGTCTCTGCTGCCGGCCACAGACACAGCACACAACTCCCACTGATACCCTTACAAAGCATTCCATGCCTCCTGTAACATGTTTGCTGTATTACCCATTATTCTCAGGTTAATATTCCTTCCTTCTTCTGTTCCTTTCCACTGCCCTACAAGGACAGGATTTTTCTATCCCCTCAGTTTACAGCTACTCAGAGTTCACACCCTTTTCATCCTCTCTCTCAAGAGCTTTTTGCAGTGCCCTTTCCAGAAAAAATAAACTTTCAGATTGCACAGTGATTAGAGAGATTATCCACATTAAGCATTCCCCTTGTGAGCATGAACACAACAAAAGCTCATTTAAGAAGCTCAAGCACTGTGCTGTAACTGGGAGAGGTATCCTCTCCTGGCCTGTCTCCTGCAGAAGTGGCCTTTTTATTCCCCTGTCAGATTTAATCAACCATTTATGTCTATCATCTCACCAAGAAGCTCTTTTGCTTCCTGAGGTTTGCGTGAGTTCCAAAAGCTGCTGCTAAATCACCAGAACGCTTATATTAGTTTCTAGGGGTTTTTTAGATTCCCTATCTCCTTACCTCATGCTTAGCCTATTCTGAGATCAAACTAATAATTAAAAGCTCACACTTATTTTTTATGTTGGTAAAGCATTACCTAAAATATCTGAAAGCAAACAGAAAGGTCTGCTGTTTCTTGAGGGTATTTCTCCCTGATGTTCCTCCCACCTTCATCCACATAGCTCTAAAATGACACAATATAAGACAGAACCTGAAGAAATGTTCATTTACTTGGAGATTTGACTCCAGTGCAGAGAACTATGTAAGTCATAAGTCTTTTTTACATGATCATCCCCCTTTTCTAGCCAAGTTTCCTGTTGTCCCAACAAACTATCTACAGCACACAGTTGATCCAATATTTTGTTTCTAAGATAAATATTTTGACATTTTCTCTCCTTTCATCAAATACAGGCAATGAGTTGTTTTCAATTAAGGCTAAAGAGTTTGCTGAGGATATGGGAGATGCTCTTGAAGTTGGGTAAAAAAACAGCCGAAAACTCTGATAGCTTTGGCACAGCAACAAGCATTACAAATGCAAAAACCCCATGTGATTGCCCATTACTGCCATCTCCAATTGAAAGTGTCACATTGAAATCTTCCTCATTTCTTAAGCTTTTCTGTTAAGTGAATGTGCTTCATTTGGCTTATGGCTGTTAAATTCATCATAGCAGGTGTAATATCAACATGCCTACAAGAAAACAGTAAGGTACTGAGTACTTAAATGGTGAATTTCCCATAAAAATTAAAGAAAAATTAACAAAAAATGCCGGTAGCTCCCACGTCAGTCATGGTCGATATGGTCACATATCAGGTAATATGTGAAATCAAAGAATTATTATAAAATTACTATTTATGGTAAGTGCACTAAACGCAATATAAAACATTTAGAATTTCTTCTACTTTAAAAAAATAAATTCTAGATTAAGAAACATCTTTGACTGTGTATGAAAATGTGTTTGTTCCCCATAACGGGAAATAGAAGACTTTTCATTTTGGTCTGTGGGCCACATTTCCCTGATTATGTAGGTAAAAAATTTCACTTATTGTCAGATTAAAACTGAGTCAGAAGGTACAGCAGCTCAGTACACAAATTCAGCTCTTAGAAAACATTTTAAAACATAAGGCTTCAATTTTATACCAGTTTTGCATAGGTGTTCTATTCCCGCAAAAGAAGTATAAAGGACGAAATTTTTCCAGCCTCAGACGAAGAGAAAGCTGAAGAAACAAGTAAAGATCGGGGATAGGCACACTCTTCATGAGTTTCTTTTTTAGGAAGTAAACTGAAAGGGTTAAAATCATTGTACTGGGGCATACTTGGGCAAGAATAAGACACATTGCAACCAATGTAGAAGTTAGCAAATAACTTGGCAAGAGATAGGGAACAAAGCCTGCAAAATGAGGGACAAAGCTTGTTAAAACCAGTGAACAAACTGCTGCAACAGCCAACAAGAGACTGCGCATGCCTGGAGGAGAAAGGTGAAAAGTGCAAAGCGAGGAAGAAGATGCAGCCTTCATCGGAACGACCGCCGAGCCTTCCTCAGCGCGACCACCAGGGAGCACTGAGCCTGCGCTCCGCGTGTGCTAATGATAATAAGGAGTTCCAAGAAACAGTTTGCGTAACACCACCTTTTCTAAGGAAAACACTGAATACGCACAAAATGTAACCACATATTGTAATCTGCTGTGTTCCTGGTGTGCGCGTGTTAGGAGGAGCGATCCCCCGCGCACCCGGCGCGCTGAACGCAGCAGATACCCGCTCCTTGGACTTCGTCTCAGAAGTGTCTCTTGGCCCGGTTTGGGGCGATTCAAAACTGCAATGTAATGCAAGTTTTGAGGGCCTAGAAAGGATACGTGCAAATAATGTGTTTTAAAAAATTATACAAGCAATTTTAAATGAACTTTCCCATAAGCAGAATTGTTAGTCTGAGTCACCCCAAAATCTTCAAGGGGTCAAAAGCAGAGAGCTACGCTGCCTACCCATATGGAGGTGGTACTGAAGAATTTTTTTCAAGTCTTTTCATAACCTTGCAGGACTTGTGGAAGAAATAAAGAGCTTTATATAAATTCTGGCACAGTAGAATCAAACAGAGATTGAGTATATACATGACAAGCTTGTTTTAGTTGGTAAATCTGTTATGGTCAGATGAAAACAGTAATTCTGGCTATAAAATTAATATCATCACTATTATAAAATATATTTTCAAGATTATTTTTTCAATTATATATAGAAATGGCTTATGGTAAACTATAAATGTTTAGAGTCATATTCCTCAAAGCACTACCCTGGATCTAAGGATTTTTATACTTTTATTTCATATTCGTAGTTTAATGATGTAACTGTATCATCTGATAAGCAAGTTACATATGTAATGTTCCAGTGAAATATATTAAAAAAATTATAGCAGCCCAAGAAGAACATTCACACTGTATGAATTAAGGCACCTAGTTCAGGAGCCCCGTGTTAATGGAGTCAGTAAGGTTCCTCTGAAGGTTAACGCAGGGAATCTTGCTTAGAAGCCTATTACTAATAATTATGTGAAGAGTTTAAATATGAAGTATATGACAGCTGTGAAACTATGGTGGACATATTTTCCTTCAAAATTTTCATTGCAATTTTTCATTTTAAAATAGTCCCTGTAACTGCTCTTTTTGAAATAAAAATCATGCCTGCAGTTTGCACTTACCTAGATTCACTCTTTTACTGTTTCAACTATTTATTTTACCCCGGCCCAGTTGTTTACTGTGTCAAATTACGCCTTGAATCGTTGCTCATTTGAGCTTTCCTACATGATTGTTTATGTGTCAAGGTAAGAAAAAATAATGCAGTCTTATGAAAAAAATACATTATGAAAAACAGTTCTGAGGATTTTCCTTGTTTGCATGGAAGAGTGCTCTCTGCTTTCACTTTGGCAATCTAGTGTACCCTAGTGCAAATGAATCACAGTTGATTTAGCTTTTGGAAAGGCTTTGTGAAGTCTTTGCCAAATTAATAGTATTCCTAAGGCAGAAATATCTTGCTCTCCCTGACTTTCAGATTTAGCTGTTGTTGTCTTAAAATTCGTTTTGTTATACTAGAAAAAAACATGTCCTTGCATTATAGGAAGCACTACCAGCAGCATAATTGGTTTGATGAACACAGACATACAGACGCCAATAAAATACGGTAAAAAATACTACAGTCCTTTCTGCACTTCTCTTTGAACACTAAGAAAAAACCTTATACCTCAGGATCTGGTTTTATCTCGGCTATGTATTACTGAAGAAACAAAGGTCCATACATAACTAAAATTATCTTGAAGAAAGTGATGACCCTGATGGAATGCAGTAGCTGCCACAGCTGTATTTCAGTATACACTGGACAATAAAATGATACATCATGGGAAGATTTACATCTCTTACGCTTTCTTGTGGAATTCTTCCTCTGCCCCTTGGAGAGATTTAGTTTGTCTTTTAAATATATTATCAAGCCAGAGAATTGATTTATTTACAGCTCTATGATTTTTCTCAATACATCAGAAAGAAGTTCAATAACAAGAAAGAGGTTTAGTAACAGCTACAAATGCCTTAGGTTTGTTTAACCATCTTTATTTTGGATTTCCAATATTAAGGGCCTTTTCCAAAGTATATATGGCTTAACAGCAAGAATCACTTTAGACCGAGACTTCATTCTGTAAAACACCAGAATAACCTAAATAATAGTGTAGAGGAATGTGAACTGTTTTCTTCAAACAGGATATGCAGGTATATCTGAGATAAAGATATATTTCATATATAATGCAAGCCTCCATTCTAACACAGTCCCTTTGTGGACGGGGTGAAGTTATTTGGTCTCTCTCCTCTTTGATTTTCTGTTTAGAAATATGAACAACATTGCTATCCTACCTCCTGGGATATTATGAGAGCACAATCAGTAAATACTTTTGGGGTGCTCCAGTACTAGGGATATAGAGTCAGATACAATTCTAGCTCAGATAAGTCATATTAATGTGTAAATACCAAGTGCTTGCAGTATCTTTCCAGGATGTGATCCTCCCAATTTACAGCAAGACATGATTGTTTCAGTTAGTAATAATAAGATAGCAAGTTTAGATCATTATGTTGTATGTTGCTAATTAGCAGCCCAAAATTGTAACAGAAATTAATAAAGAAAACAAGATGCATGTGTTTTCAGGTAAAATATTAAAAGCAACAAAAACACTCTCTGAGTTGAGAAATGCAAGCGGATGCAAAAACTGTTACGTCAATACATGATTCAGAGTTTTCCTAAGGAAACAATTTGACCTGAAAAAATCTTAAATCGGAATTCAGTCACAACACAGATGCATGCCAAAAGCCTGATCCTTACTCCTTGTTGGAGTGTTCTTTAAAATTGCTCAAAGAATACTATTTAGAGGTTTGTGAGATCCCCGGTACAGCTGACTTAGTCATTTGACTTAAGTTACAGTGCCATCTACCGTAGTAATAGGCACAGAGAGTCCAGATCTATTCTAAAATTTCCCTCTCCTGAGCTTATTTTTCAATTCCAGTGTAACTGTAATCAAATCAATCTATGAGTTTACAAGCACTCAAAATCATATCATATATGAATATAAATGGAAGGACATTCAGAGTTAAAACAGTGAAGTCAGAATACAGTTTTAGGAAACCAAACAGACATACAAACTACAGTGAAGACTTTTTGAGGGTGTATAAATCTTGCCTCAGAGTTCAGGATGGCCAAACAGAAGGTTTTTTTCTGTACTCTGCTCTATTGAATGTATTTCCTGCTAATCTTAAATACCTCCCTCCCAAAAGAGATGCCACAGAGTTGACTTTTGTGCCCATCTGCCAGAGCATGGATGCGAAGTTGTAGATTTCCATATACAGAAATCCCAGTGTCCCAGTACAATGAGCATACATTAAATATCACAGTACATTAACACTGCAATCTGAAAGGCAGAACTGGGCATGGAAACCTTGTCATTTAAATGTAGATAACTGGAACACCCTGAAAGGACAGCTGCTATTCAGAGATAGTTCCCCCGATTCAAGCAAGGTAAAGACAGAGAATCTGAAAAATCTGCAGAGATTTTTCAGGTATGTTGGTATCATGACTGGGACATAAGCAGGTCTTAGGACAGGTGCAGTTGACACACAGCTCACAATTTTGCTGCCCATGTTGCTGTAGTCTGGACAGCCCTGCAGAGTAATCAAGGATATGAAATAATCTCATTTTTTCTACATGCTTGTTACACCAGAGGTAATTATGTTCCAGTGAGTCTCTTATGCAAATGTGTAAATACATCACATACCAGAATGAAGTAAAAGGTGCTACTATTTCTGTATCAGGCTTTAGTTTTCTAGATGTAAAGAAAGAAACCATGACCCTGAAAAGTGAGTAAGCTTCTGTAGTGTATGATTTCTGTTTATATTCCAGACCACATCCACTAATTTACTGAACATGCAGCCAAACGGTATGTCATATTTTTCTCAACCTTTGCTTCCAAGTAAAGTCAGGAGAATTCACACCCAAAATACACCTGGTTGCATTAGCAAACATCAAATTTAATACAAGACTATACTGCTTTGCGTCTTAGATAGATGGGGCTCCCTTCTCTTTGCTCTCTACTTTTTCAAACCAGCCTGCCCTTCCTGCTGATTCCTCAGACCTTTTGGCAGCTGACAGTTGCACTGCAAAGGCTGCAGAGATTTACAACTGGTTAATTCCCTCTTTCCAGTGAACTGCATTGTACACCCTGCTCCTTTTTGCTTGTATTGTGAATGATTCCCCTGTTGGAAGTTTTATTGAGCAATGGAAAACAGACCTTAATAAAACATATGATACTGTAGTTCACTGAGAGGTTATCTCATATAAAGACTGATTCAAGTTGGTTGTGTCTCAGATGGGGCTTCCTAAGGATTTAATTCCATATCAGCTGGTTGAGTTTGACACTGGGCGTTTTAGTAAGCTGGTGTGAAGTATGTTACTGCTTGAAGGCACTCCTATTTGAAAGTCCTCTGTTCATAGAACATACACCTGAAGAAAAAAGAAAAACAATTTTTCAATGGCTATAGCGCCAGAACTTCTGAAGGGAAAAAACCCAACAAAACTTCAACAAAAAAGACAAGATAAGGTGGTCAGCAAGGCTTTATTTTCACAGTTGTTTGGAACTGGCATAAACCAGAATCACTACTGAAAGAAGTCACCCTGCCCTTCCCAGACCCTTGTGTGTGCAGCCCCCACCGCTCCCACCTACTCACACAAAGGATCCTAAAGCCTCATGTCAGCTTTATTCTTTTTACCATTTTGAATCAGATCACTGCTGTGATCCAGGTCACCATGGCCTACACAATTTAGGACTTTACTGCTAATTAAGGGAGTGCCAAGCACTACAGAGGGACTTGCAGCTACTTTCTTTACAGCTGGTCACCTCCAGGGAATGTCTCCTTCCTCTCCACAAACCCCCAGCCCTTGGTCTTATACTGTTCACACATAGTACCATTGTGGCCCCAAGCCATAATTGCTCTTTTGTCTGCTTTTCCTCAGTTCAAAGAGTCTGAAAGAATGGGGTGGCCATGTTGCAGCTTACCAGGAGAGGTTTTTTTATTGCATGAAACAGTGAGCATGTGTTGCACACTCTGTGATAACATGGGCAGGGAGAGCATTGATGATAGGACAGAGGGACCCAGAATTAACAAAGTCTTATCTGTCCTACCCCGTCAGGGGTATTCAGGATTAAACTGTATTATGAGCCAGTCAATGCACACAGGGAAGGTGCAGGCAGAAGGAGGAGGGTTGCAGAAGGCCAGCTCCCCTTCCTCCAGTGGCAGTCTCCACTTGAGTGCTTGGAGGACTTCAGCTGCTCTTGGAAGGATGCTGTGAATTTCGTAGCAATGACGTGTAATAAACTTATCTTAAAGAAAGAGTATGTAATTCAAAGGAGTTAAAAACTGCTGAGTTGGCTTTGGGTGAAAAGATGTGTGAGCACTGGTGGGCATCAGTTCAGAAAATGAATCAGTTTCAGTAAACCAGGGCTCTGGTTTACTCCTCAGGGCAGAGCAACAGAGTTTCTATCATGTACTCCATCCTGTCAACTAAAAGTTGTTGCACTTCATCTGTGCAAAATTATATGGTGATGATACTGAATCTTTACATGTTCAACCTTGGGGCAGAGAATATTATTTGGAGTGTGTGGCAGTAGACAGCAACCTTACTGTCTCTGCCAAAAAAAAAATACTGAGTTTATCTTCAGAGCTATTCATTTTTAGTTGCCATAGAAACAGCCATTAGAGCCATTTTATATCTGGCTGACAAACCCCACATTTTCTGATCTCTCTTGCTTTTCTTTCTCTCTTTTTTTTTTTTATTCTTTCATGTCTGATTTTTAATTCAATGCAAAATGTCTGACAGAGACATAACTCCTACCTGAAACACAGATACAATTTCTTTTGTCTGTGAAATTCTCCATTGCTCCTAATATACATGTGCTCAGTTCACAATAGAATTGAAAATAAAGACAAGGAATAAAGACATACATATAAAACAAAATTACTGTTATAGGTACTGTTTTTTTCCTCTTGCATTAAAGTATCAGATTAATATTAGGATGAAATCTTTCTTCTAACACATTCACAACTGTTCTCCTAGTTTGCTCCTCTTCAGTTATCCCAAATGGATTCCAAGCACAAACCAGGAGTTTATATTTATTTTAAATTAGTCAAATTACACTTTTTTATTATTGTTTTCATTGATTGAGGTGTTTTTACACTGTTTCTGAAATTTTCTAGTTTGTACTTTTTCTTTAGTAATGATATCTTGTGACCTCACACCTGCAGGAAGAGAAAATCAATGCTTTTTAAAATGTCTATTCACTTTGAGCAACTCAAGTACATAAAGATGCTAAATTTCACCAGTGTTTACTGACTACTGCTGATACTGCAATGACTGACATTCTAGATGTCCAATCCTGACAAATTCAAGAGGTGCTTTTGGAAATTTGAGCTCAAATGTCTCCTTTTGATTAAAATAAATATCATGGTACTCTTACCTAACTTACAGACAGAGAGTTAATGAATAGATCATAGCATTTGTAAATGATATAATAAATTCAGATTTAAAGTGCTGGAAAAATGCTAAATATTTATGAGTGTTTTGTGCATTTTCTGTAACTCAAAATGAATTTGGGCTAATTCAGAATGAGGCCTTCTATGCCAGAAGTTAATTATTACATACGTAAATTTTTTATTCCTAAGATACCCTTAAAATTCCTAAAGAAATAACCTTGTTGAGAATAAGGAATACTTTTCTACCACTAAGCTGTAACAGCAAAAGGATGTTCTATTCAGACCCACGAAAACAATGCTGAAGCAGTCCTTGAGAGTGACCTTGAAACACACAACTTGGCTGTATGACATACAAGTATTCTGACAGTAAGCCTGGTGGTATCAGCTCAACAGTGCACATGGCTTTCATCAATTCTTATTCTGTTTATTTGCTTCCCTTTGCGGTGCTTAAATCTACACCTCTGTCCTGTAACAAGCGTAATCAGTGCACACATAATTGTTTTATGGTGTGGGCAGCAGTTGATGGCTCCTCCTCTGGGGTGAGTCCCTGAATTGTAGGGCAGCAAGAAGCTGCCATGGGACTTACAATGGCTATTTATTCTGCGGTGTCCTCAGGACCAAACCCCCTGGCTATCTGTGCAGCCTCATGTCCCTGGTACTCTTAGGGATTGTTGGAAGGAAAACCTGAGCCTTCATTCTTCTCTGCTGTCTCTGCAGGCAGGATGGTCCCTGTGAAAGCTGCAGATGAGAGTGATCCCCGTTCCCTACAGCACTTCTGCAAAGGTGCCTGGCACAGCCCACCCCGCTGCACCTGCCTGCCGTACCCCAGCACAGCCACTCCTGAAAACGTCAGTGGTACAAATGGGACAGCCTCTCCTCGAAATCTTGGTGATACAAATGAGACACTCAGCTTTTCTGGTGCAACCCCGGCAGTGGGAGGGGTTGGGAGTTGCTATACCATCCCTATAGCAGGAGCAATGAGATCACAGAGGGCACAGGCAGGGGCATGTCCCCTCTGACCCTTGCTAAGCGCTCACGTGAACATCACTCAGCAGAGCTGTAGAGACGTGGATGAGGGCCAGAGTGAGAAGGTTGGCCTGCTCTTTGAAAAAGATACATTGCTTTCCAGTGCCAGACTAATTCTGCTTATTTGTAACACAATAATGATAGACACTGCCCCCCCCCTGAAATTTGGAAGTGTTCAAGTTTAAAAAAACCCCCAAACCTGAATATTATGGAGGAGGCTTGCCTTCTCTGAAACTTTATCTCTAAATAGCTGAGCTTGGAAAAGAGGAAGCCTGGAGAACAGAGTTGTGCCAGCCTGTGCTCAAAGCACTAAGGCATGTACAACGCATGAGTGAGCAGTGAAGATTTTATCTGAGTTCAGAGTGACCCCTGGTATCAGAAGTAAACAGAAACTATGTAACAAAATTATCCCTGAGCTGAAATTCTTTGAAATATCAAAGAACATCTTGAAGTGATCTTCACAGTGCTGTTCCTTTATTTGTATACGCATATAACCCATTCAGAGAAAGAAAGACCTTTTTAATGCAGTTAACAAGTTTGGGAGGTTTCAGTCAATTTAGAAGAGGAGTTGAATGGCAGAAAGGTATTCCAAAAAATAGATTAGTGACAATCTTAAGGATAAAAATGAAATTTTGGAGACAGGTTTTTAAACAAGGGAAAGGGAAGCTATCAAAAATAGGATATGATATAAAGCTGGAAATTCAATTTCATACTTTTTCTGTAGGTGACTGAGCCCTCTGATTAGCAGTTTATATGAAAGTGGATTCAAATGGGTTGACTGAATTTATTATCACCTTTGGTACTGTACTTACCTTCTCAAATACACTTTTCTGCCTTGAGGGTTAGAATATGCATGCTATTTGCAAATCATATCCTGATTAACCATAATTTTCAACCTGGCTCTGAACCAGAGAGTGAACAGTTGAACCAAGAGAATCAGCAGACTGACAGGCAGTTATATGGGGGGAAAAAGATGGAACACAATGCTCACACGTATGAGCCCAAAACAATTGAATACCTATAAAAAGACAACTCTGAGCAAGCAATGAATAATGCCAGCTGTTTTCCTACAATAGGTATGACAGCAGGAGTTCTTGTAGATGCCCTTTGGATGCAGTTTTATATTACACTTAATCCAATCTAACTGTGAGCCACAACCAAAAGATGAAGTAATATTCCCTCTTTCCCAGCACAGGCTGTTGCTACCCTTGTTGGGAACAGAAATGTCTCTTTTCATGTCAGCCTGCAGTTACACAAGAGTTAACAAAACCTGAAATTTTGGCCTCTGAAAGCAATTATGCAGATTTGTGCCTATTTGCTGTCTCATTTTGAATATAACATTTTTTCTCTCTTCTTGTCTGTGGAATTTTATAAACTAAGGCATTTCAGTGGAAAAGACAATTTCTTACAGATTAGAGTGTACAGACTTTTACCATTTGGATTATTTTACTGTGAGAAAAACAATAAAAGGGCCTGCAGAGTGGCTGCAAGAGGATTTGGAGAGATCAAAGCCTTCAGGACTACAAGTAAAGAAACAAAACATATTCAATGCAGTTGGACTGACATAGCTAGGACATAAGTTTATATAACAAAACACACAGTGCAGTTCTCAACTAAGCTGAGGCCTCCTCTGATTTTGAGTATTATCCTGATTAACACAGCACTTTTTTATATCTTATCTTTTCACTTTGTTGTCTATAACATTACTGCCTGAACAGTTTATGCTGATATTGAAATAAAAGTCCATTTGAAAGTTCCTGCACCATTCTCAGTCTTGATTCCTCAGGCAAATTCTATATACATTTATTTTTTAAAATATAAATATATATTTTTGCCATGTTGATATTAGCAAAAATAGGTTAATGTTTGAAAACATTATTATATTGAAACTGGTTATGCCGCTCTTAACTGAAGTAATATATTTAAATGTATTTTGAGGTAATCACATACAATACAAAGGGGAGGGAAAAGAGCTCTCCTCCCCTTTGTCTTGCAGCAGGAACATCCTAGTAGAAAATGGTCTGAAATGCTTTGAAGATGAAGGTATGGAGAGTTCTGTTGGCTAATAAGATATGGGTAACAAGGTTCTCAGAGAACCAGATGCTGCTTTTATGTTCAAAATGAGGATTATACCTGAACTTGCATCATTAACAGCACAAGAAACCAAAGGAACAATATACAAATAAATAGCTTTTTGTGCATCCATGAGAAACAGGGACTTGTAGGCTACCTTCTTATGTAGAACTGCTACAGTCTCTTTTCCCTCCATTCTTTTGGTATCAAGGGAGCTCCAGCTGTTGTCTTCAAATGACAGAACATCCCATGGTGTGAAATAAGAAGTGATGGAAGGCACCAGTTCATCTGCTGCCTTTTGTTCCCATGGTGAGCTATAGGTTTTGAAGGTGTGCAATTACTTTATGAGCAGTGGCTCTTGCTGTCCCCGACAAAACTTATGAGGACACTTCTCCAAGACCATGTTGTACTGGCAAGAATTCTTTCTCTCATGATCACATTTCTGTTTCAACCCCTGCTTCACCTTAGCCTTCTGAATTTTATTGGATGAAGGAAAGCAACATTTTGTTTAAATAATTTTAATGTCTACAATAAATAAAGCATCAACAGTTTCACTGGAGTGGATCAACTTTGAAGTTGCTCCATTGAGGCACAGTAATTCACAAAGAAGCTATTGATGACCACAAGGAAGAGGAAGATACATTTAGTAAGTCTACCCATGAAAAGAACGAAAACACAACAATATTTAGTCTCCTGCACTGCCTACAGAATTTGCTTAGTAATATGCATACAAGAATAAAAATTATCATAACCTATTCTGTAAATGACTGTGGACAACAAAACTAGCAAGTCAAACTGTTTAGAAAGGTTCCAAAGTGGAAAAGCCCCCTGAGCATGAAATACAGCATAAGGGGGTCCAGGGGGCTTCATTGATCATCCTTCACTATAGTAAAGAGCAAAGCAGAGGCTGATGTCTTTTCCCGCCTCTTCAAAGGCCCTGGATGAGGTCCTTCAAAGGCTAGTGGTAATCCCTGAGGTGGTTTCGGAGGTGATGATGATGACTTTTTCATTCACATTTTATTACCTTGCCCTTTTAAACTATCTATGGATAATACTCAGATGCATATAAAACATTCAACAGCACATGACCTGCTATCTGCTGTGATTTTTAATCTGATCATTAGGATAGCAAGGCTCAGGTTTTCTTGATTTCAGCAACTTTATTTAGCATGGCCAGAAGTGGTAACTGTCACAGTGCTTCATTTTATTCTCTAGAAGACTAGTTACTAAATCAGTTCACCATTAAGCAACTATATGAACCCAATTAGATCTTAATACTTTAACAGTACCTATATGGACTGTGAAAAATCCAGAGGAGTGAATTCTCCTTCCAAACCCATCAGTCATTTCATTCACCAGCAGCTTGTGCATTCATAGATGTGAACCTGTACTTTTAACCTTTGATCAAACGTAGTACTGCAAATCATAATTGCAACCAACACTAAAAGTTCAATTAAGATGTCTTGTTTGTTTACTCCTAACGATCACCTCTAAAATGTTTTTTTCAGGTGATACCCTGAACTTTACCAAAGAGTTCACAATCTGCTATTTCCTCTAATCAGAAAACTCCAATAAAAACCCCTTAAATAGAGTATTTCTATCTTCCAGAATTAACAACAGGAATGACACAAGATCTGCAGCTGATAAATTTATCATGTCACAAGTTTGGTAAGAACCCCAGGAACAACCCAAGCACCTCCATACCTGAAATATATGTAGACTGTCAGCAGGTATGCTCCAGAACATATCCCTTGTTTTGGATCTCTGATTTTTTAGCTATTTTCTGTCTATTCATATTTCTTTTCTATGGGCACTTCAGTGTGGGATTGCAAGACAAACAGGGATTATCTGCACTCAAGTCCAGGACCCAATATGAAGTCAGGACACTTTGGATGCACACACTGTGAATTACTCCCAGTGATGAAAAAAGAAATTTGAGTCAAGCTAAAAATAACAACATTTTTATTCATTGCAGTGATGTTTTCACAGTATTTTGATTCAGTCTGAGAAGCACAAGCTTCTTATTGTCAGCTTGTGATAAAGTACAAAAAGCAGGTTTATTTTTGGATGTGGAACATAATACACAAAGCAGAACACAATCTATTACATGGAGCATTATGTGCACTGCACTTTATGTACCAGGAGATGTTGTTTTTAAAAATCACCTGGAGCTTAAACATGGATCTGGGTGACAGAACATTCATTCAAAATTAATTTGAAGCTGTCTCGCAACCCTAACAGTTCTGAATGCACAAAAAGCCAACCAAACAAAAAACCTAACACCGAAAAAAAGAACAAGGCTTGATTTGACACTAATTATCTTCACTTTGTGATGGTAAAAAGAGAGCTCTGCAGCAGCACAGCAGAGAGCCCTGGCTAAATGCAGTTCGGCGTGTGCCTGTTTTGTGTCCTTTTCCGCACGTTTTACTGCGCACCGAGCCAAGCGCGCGCCCGTGCTTTGAACACGTCGCACGGCGCTCATTTTTCAGCCGGTAATTACGGTCCTTGGCTACTGAGCACCCAAGGCGCTTTGACTATGCTGGAAGCTCCCTTCCTCGCAGCGAGGCAGTGCGGAACACCAGCGTGCACCCCGCAGAACCGACACGGACCGGACCGCCCCACACACAACAGCGCGGCCGAGCACGGCCGGGCCGGGCCGGGTCCAGCCGGGCCGACACGAGAGGCGGTCCCCGCGGGCGGGGAGCGCCCGGG